>MAPW01000116.1:0-106588 GCA_001689995.1 Tilletia indica
TTCCTTTCCTTTCCTTTCCTTTCCTTTCCTTTCCTTTCCTTCCCCTTCTTCAGCGCACAATCGATATCGTCCGCCGAAGCGTACGACTACGAACAGCTAGGGAGACAGCGACAAGTCACAAGGGTAGCCGACGTCTGCGCCGACGACGAGTTCGATTTACGACGAAGATGACGATAGCGAAGGTCAAGAGGACAATCATAACGTACAGCAAGAGTGCGAAGGCGAGCCGGAAGATGCGCACAACTGTAACGGTATCATACTTCTATAGCGGAACAGATGTCAGATGGTCATGTGCTACCCAAAATCATCGTGGCCGAGCTGCCCACTGAGGTAGTCAGAGCGGTTCCCCAGACTTTCGGACAGTTGGTAATCCATACATTCGATGAGGTCTGAAAGGAACACCGTGCATATTCTCGGTTGAGATGACGAAGTTTTCAGACCACAAGACCTTCACCAATCATAAATCTGAATTTGTGACCCAACTGAAGGCCACTACTGAGTACTGAGACGTGCGGGCTTTCGCCTTTCGCTTGAATGCTGAATATGTAGCTGAATATTGACTATTGACGCTTGACGCGTGACGAGCCTACCAAAAAAGAAGTAGACCTCCTCATGGCTCATCAGCATCTACCCCATCATCCTGTCTCTCTCTCTCTCTCTCTCTCTCTCCTCTCTCTCTCTCTCTCTCTCTCTCTCTCTCTCTCTCTCTCTCTCTCTCTCTCTCTCTCTCTCTCTCTCTCTCTCTCTCTTTCTCTTAGCTGTCCCTTAATCTCTCTTCTCCTCCTGTCCTCGTCCTTCTCCTCGCCATCGCATAGATTCATGCCATGCATACTCAGCCTCAAGTCTGAATAGATCATCACCAATTCACCATGCACCACATCCACAAGTCACAACAACCGTCACACTATCGAAAACGCCAGACGTCACTCAGTCTTCTCCGTTCCTTTCTTTTCTCTAGCCAACGCTCGCATCGTGCACAATCTCATGCTCAATCTATCTCTCTCTGCAGAGAAAGTCAAAGGTCTTCTACATTTCTCACACATTCGTATACCTTCTCTTTACTGTCGCTCAGTCCCACATGCATGATGCATCTCCTCTCTACCCAGTCGAACTCTCCTCCATTCTTGCTCTCAAATCACAGAACACTGCCCAGTCATCCGTCTGGAATCTGGATCACAGTCCGAAGTACTCCAATCTCCAATCTTTGCCGGTCCGACCTATCCTACCATCAGCCAGCTGCCTGGACTTACCTTGATCCGTCTTCTCATTTCATCCGTCTTCGGCTCTCTATACCCTCAAAATCGACCCAATACTGTCCGTCCTCCTCCGCGTCTTCCTTTTCTGATTCACATCACTGATTAGCCCGCCGTTCTCCAATTCTAACTTTTGATCAGGGTCACGACCAAGCGTTGAGGTTGAGCATTCCCTCCCATTGAAGACTAGCATCCAACACCTGCAGCACCTCTTCATGAATGATGCTCCATCAATTGTCCAATCCTCAACATCAGGCAACTACCGCCACCCACCGTGATCCGTCTCCCGACATCACTTTGTGTTTTGGACCGTCCACGTTATATTTCACCGCTTCGACATTTACATCAACACTCAGCGTTGAGGTCGAGCAATCCCTCCGCTTTGACACTGACTCTCATTGAAGTGTGCCGCGAGCCTCAAAGTTTGCGCCTGTGGCTTGCCGCTCGCCTTGCGTTTCTCTCAGCTGCTGCTCTCAGGTCTGAAGGCATTCAGTAGCCGCAGCCTGATACTGCATCATTCCTGCATCTCTGAAGTGATCTCCAGCTAAATCTAAACCAGGTTTATCAGAAGTCAGATTAGATTCCTGCTGAGGTAAAAGTGATGGAGTAAATCTACAGAATACTAATCTATGATTATGATAAGTACTGAAAGATGGAGAAGATTGCTGAACCACTCAAGTACACTCAGATTGGTATGTCTTTCCATTGCCGCTGGCCGCAGTATTGCACCATCAAGCCTTATTAAATCAGGCTGTCAAGGTCTCCTTTGTGGACCAGTGATATGAAAGGGCATTTACCCTGTTTGAAGACGATACCCATGACCAGCACGACCACCACCACAAAGAATGACAAGCTACCCAGAGCCCCTCAAGATCACCGGCGTCAACGGTAGGCAGCAGTACAGGTGCAGTGCGCCAAGTTGTGCGGCAACGTACCGCACTCGCGACCACTGCCTGCGACACTGGCACTCGCGCCACTCCGGCGAATTGCGGCGCGTCAAATACCCTTTCGAGGAGTGCAAGGACAAGGACTATGCGGAGACTTACATCCGCGCACACATCAGGGACCAGCACTGCACTGGTCCCGAGGCCACCTTCTTCTGCGGCTCTGCCTCATCAACGGCTGCTACGAGGCCTTCAGGCTGCAGCCAGACCTCCGCCGGCACCGGCAGAGGATGCACGCAGACGCCGTTCCTCCGCCCCAGAATCGCCAGAGCTGGTCAATCGAACAGATTGAGAGGCTTCAGCTGGTCCAGGACCTGATCCGGGCGGCTGTCTTGGAATCTCAAGGCGCCGTTCGACGCACGAAAAAGGATGGAATCTGCTCCCAGCCGTCTGCCAACGGAAAGGCCCGGACGCGACTGTCGCAACAGCGCCAAGAGCTGATGAAATACGCCCGCTCTTTGCCGGACCCGCCATCAGAAGCAGCGGCGCAAAGGCTCGGCTACTGGCTTTGTGCCATTTCGGAAAAAAAAGCGCGCCGGAGCACTTCTGCACGGACTGTAACACGGTTCACTCACTGGTCATATCCCCGACCATATCTCCGACGTCCGACACTTCGGTACTCACTTCGGTACTGGACTTCTTACGCTCACCGACGCCTTCGGTTTCCACTTCGGTATCCACTTCGGTACTGTAACGGCAAGCGTTACTATGAGGATGCGTGAGTGTGTATTGAGTGATGGAAGAAGAGAGGAATACAAAGGGAGGAGCTACAGGTGATGGAGTGAGGAAGAGAACCACGTGGGAGCTGAGCGAGATTAGATATGATAACAGGAACGGGACTGGGAACGAGTCAGGAACGGAGAAGGAATGGTATAAGTGAGGAGGTCAGGACTTAGTGAGTATGGAGACGAGCTACACCTCCGTTACATGCCCCCCCAGAAGAAGCTCGCTGTCCCGAGTGAGCCTAAAAGAGCGCAAAACGGTACGGAAGGCATGTGTAGAAGAAGTCTGGAGTGGGCGGGATCGTGCGCATGATCAACGGGTAAAGATCGGACGTGGCTGAGAAGGAATGATAGGAGCTCAGCGTCCCAGCGGAGCCGATGATCGACAAATTCGTGCTCGCCTCGGTGGGCGAGCGTTTCCACAGGTGGAAAGAAGAGTGCGCGTAGACGAAAGGAGTTTCGAATGCGCGGATCTATCGCAGCAGCTCAGCGTGGAAGGCGAGGAAAATCGGAAGGGACGTGCATTGACCAGGTGAGGAAGGGTTTCGACGATCATGCATAGCCGCGTGGATTCATCTGAGCCCAATGGTGGAGTATAGTGTGGTGGAGAGGTATGGAAGGTGAATGGGGCCGAACCCTCGTGGAACCGAAGCGCCGCAGATGTTGAAGAAGTAGCAGCAACAGCCGGAGCTGGGGTCACCTCAGAGGCGGGCAAAGGTTGGTGATCGGAAAAAGGCACCACACTGTCCACTGATCGAAGGATCAGGCGGAGGCCGTCTCGAGGACAATGGATGCGTCGAAAAAGTGTTGCGATCCTGGAATGACATCACATCGAACGCGCCCGCGCACTCATGGACCTCTGATGCTCGACTGTGGAGTGCCGCGCGTTCCACACGCCAAGCCTCCAAAACCCGTGTCGTAGCTACCTGTGCGCTCTGAACGGGACTAGGCTCAGCCAAAAGCTGCGCTCGTGCCATCATCCAGGCCTCGCGAACTCCGGTAAGAACAGCATCGATGGATCGAACGGCGCGTCCCGCGACGGAGATGGAATCTCGAAGTGCAGAACATGGGTTGAAGTTGCTCGGCGCCGTAGGGAGTAACATCGACGTTGAGGATGGGGAGCCGGACACGAACGAAGAGTGCGAGGAAGCTGGAACCGATGTGGATGTCGGTGAAGATGGTGAAGAGGGTGTTTCCGACGAGCTGAGAGAGACTGCGGATGCTGCTGAGAGGGGCCCAGGGAGGGATGGTGTAGATTTCAACCTCAGTACCGAGGTCAGTACCGAGGTTGCTACAGAAGTCGATGCTGAAGTGAAGCGCGACCCAGGCGAGTACACTGAGGTCGGGAGTGCGGTCACCGACGAAGAAGGACTGGTCAAGGTTGACGAGACGGAAGGGGAAAGGAGAGTCGCAGAGGTCGGACCCGACGCCAACGGTGAGACAGATTCGGACGCGGACGCGACGACCGATGCAGCTGCCGAGGACGGTGGAGGGCTTGGATGAGCTGAGGAACCATCATCGAAAGCAGTCGAGCGAGAAGATGGGAAAGGAGTTGAAGAAGAACCGACGATGCGGCTGGTGCAGGATCCTTCAGCCGTAGTCGGGCTGGCGCGAAGGTCTTCCAACAAGGTACCGTACGGTCGCGGTGGTGTGCATGTATGTCTTGTCTGTTGATCCACCGAGTCCTGTAGCTGCTGCTTGGTGGAAGCAAGCTGCTGAGTAAGATCCTCAAGCCGGTTGATGGTAAAGTGCAGGTGCTCGAAGACGGACACCGGCGCTGGAATGAAAGTGATCGTACTCTCCCCCCCTTGAACGAGTGACGGTGGAGCAGGGTAATCCTTGAGATGAACCTGTAGTGCGAGAATCATCTCCGTGTGACCGTCCCACGACTCGTAGAAGCCGAGCTGGATGATGTCGCCGTCCCGAAGGCTAACTCGCTCCGTAGTCTTGAGACGTCGATCGTTCACCAAAGTCGTGTCCTTCGGATGGATGTGAACGAGTCCGACCGTACCGTCACCCCAGAAGGAAAGGGAAGCGTGTTCCGTCTGTAAAGTGTGCCGTGCAAAGAGAAAGTTCGCTGAACTGGGAAGAGGTGAAGGACGGACGTGCTCCTCGTCTTTGGTGCCGCCCAGCTTGAGGTCGAAGCGATCCGAGGGAAGAAAGCCGATGCTTTTCGGAGGCAAGAAGGGGTCGAGAGGGGTGAGGACGAGAAAGAGTGGACTGCAGCTTGAAGGCATGGTAAGGAACGCGAAGAAGAGGTGTATAAGGGTGAGGAGAAATGGCGCGGGGAAAGGAGTAAAGGTAAGGGTAGGAGAACTTCCACTCTCATCACCATGTAACGGCAAGCGTTACTATGAGGATGCGTGAGTGTGTATTGAGTGATGGAAGAAGAGAGGAATACAAAGGGAGGAGCTACAGGTGATGGAGTGAGGAAGAGAACCACGTGGGAGCTGAGCGAGATTAGATATGATAACAGGAACGGGACTGGGAACGAGTCAGGAACGGAGAAGGAATGGTATAAGTGAGGAGGTCAGGACTTAGTGAGTATGGAGACGAGCTACACCTCCGTTACAGGTACTCACTACGACTAGCTCCGGACCTTCGGCCGTAGCACGGACCTCCACTTCGGACTTAACATTCGGCCGCCGGCTTTAAGTCTAACGCCGGAGCACGCCATCGACGCCACAACCACTTCGGCATTCGGCCTTCCAACTATCAGGCCACTTTCACTCTTTCTTCTCTTGGCTTTCTCTTGGCTTCGGCAATCTCTCGTAAGGATGGCTTGCGGAGTAAAAGTGCGGAGTTTTACTCCGCAAGTGCGGAGTAGTCGGATGTTTCATGAAGTACGGAGTACTCCGCATTTTCATCGAGCGAAATGAGGTGTTCGGCGGAGTACTCCGTTACTCCGCACTTTTTCAGGCAAATTTGTCGGCTTACTCCGTACTCCGCAAATTTTTCTTCCGCCGGTGCAGCGTTACTCCGTACTCCGCTCTTTTCTTGCCAGTCGCGAAGAGGTTACTCCGTACTCCGCAAATTTAATGTCAAATTAGGCGCGGAGTACTCCGTCATTGCGGAGTAAATGCGGAGTAGTCCAAAAAATCATTGAAGATGGTATCAGAACGGCTCAAGAACGGCACCGAAACGGCTGATAAAATCTCATTTCATGACGGTGGCGTTTTTGCGGAGTAAATGCGGAGGAAATACGGAGTAAGCGGAGTAGTCAAATTTTGACTGACCTGAAGGCCTGACTCCGTACTCCGCTAAATTTTCCATAATGTCAGAGCGGAGTACTCCGCCGAAGTTGCTCATTTTTTGAAAATAATGCGGAGTACTCCGTCGATTTTCAGCCAAAAAAACTGTCCTCCGCACATTTTGCGGAGTATGCTGCGGAGGAAAAATGCGGAGTAACTCGCCAAATTTGGCGGAGTACTCCGCATTTTTGTGAAATGAGTTACTCCGCAAGCCATCCTTAATCTCTCGCTCGGTTCTCCTCTGCTCTCCTGCCTTCTCCTCTCCTCTGCCTTTCCTTCCTCTCTTCTCGTGCCTGCATCCCTTCCCAAATTACTTCGGCTCTCTCCCTCCGTTCCTTCGCTCCTTTTCCTCGCTAACTTGACCCTCAAAGGTATATAAGCAGGCCCATTCTGCACTCAACCTTGTATCTATCTCCTCACCACCCACCACCAGAACTTTCTTCTCTTCTCCCTCTACTCTATCCACACCCTTCTCTCTCTGCAATCTTCATTTTCCTTTCCTTTCACTTCTTACCTGATCCACCCCTGTCACACGGACGACGAATTTGGCGTGCAGTGCAAGCCAGCCGTCACAAACGGAATGGCCTACGCACCAGATATCCATCCCAAGATGCATCTTTCCTCGCCGGCCCTCCCCCTCTTCTTCGTTCTGGCCGACCACCTTTTTCGCCACAACCACAAGCTTTATGTGCTGTTGCAGCAGGCGGCCAGCAATAAGGCTGACCGCATTGAGCTCGATGAGCTCTTCGAGCCAGCGTTTGCAGCCCCTGGTGGTGCGATCAGGCATGCGCTTACGCTTTACATCCTGACGGTGTGGCAGTATACGTCGGTCAGGCCGGCGACAAGCACACAGGGGCCGGGCGCATGAAGGATTATGCGGCAAAAAAAAGGTCCAAACGTCAAGATGCGCCGTCTCCTGCAAGAGATCGACTTCTCCAAATGGACTTCGGCAACCCTGCTGGTTCTCTCGGATGTTCCGCGCCTCGGAAGGCTCCTCGCGGAGACACTTCTAATTCTGTGCGTGCGCGCAGCAACCGCCGAAAACCTCAACACCTTCAGACGGTGTTCGGCGGAAAACAACCATGGGTGAAACATTTGACCGCCTCGTGGCTCAATCTGCTCGACGACTACATTTTGTTACTCTGCGGCCGGCCACGACTTTGAGAAAGAAGGCGATGACGATCTGAGCGACGCTCTTGGTCCAGAACAAGATCCTTCTGATCTTTCCTCCTCCGAAGAAATATTCATTCAAATGCCATCTTTCATTCCTGACTCCTGTCCCTTTTAACCTTTGATTTCCGCGAGGGAAAATAAAAGAGAAAGGAAGGAAACAAGAAAGAGTGGGCCAAACCGTGTCCCGCTTCTGATTTGCAACTGATCCGCTGGTGACCCGCGCCTCATAAAGTGTCCAATCGTATCACGGGTGACGGGTATTCAGTAGCCGCAGCCTGATACTGCATCATTCCTGCATCTCTGAAGTGATCTCCAGCTAAATCTAAACCAGGTTTATCAGAAGTCAGATTAGATTCCTGCTGAGGTAAAAGTGATGGAGTAAATCTACAGAATACTAATCTATGATTATGATAAGTACTGAAAGATGGAGAAGACTGCTGAACCACTCAAGTACACTCAGATTGGTATGTCTTTCCATTGCCGCTGGCCGCAGTATTGCACCATCAAGCCTTATTAAATCAGGCTGCCAAGGTCTCCTTTGTGGACCAGTGATATGAAAGGGCATTTACCCTGTTTGAAGACGATACCCATGACCAGCACGACCACCACCACAAAGAATGACAAGCTACCCAGAGCCCCTCAAGATCACCGGCGTCAACGGTAGGCAGCAGTACAGGTGCAGTGCGCCAAGTTGTGCGGCAACGTACCGCACTCGCGACCACTGCCTGCGACACTGGCACTCGCGCCACTCCGGCGAATTGCGGCGCGTCAAATACCCTTTCGAGGAGTGCAAGGACAAGGACTATGCGGAGACTTACATCCGCGCACACATCAGGGACCAGCACTGCACTGGTCCCGAGGCCACCTTCTTCTGCGGCTCTGCCTCATCAACGGCTGCTACGAGGCCTTCAGGCTGCAGCCAGACCTCCGCCGGCACCGGCAGAGGATGCACGCAGACGCCGTTCCTCCGCCCCAGAATCGCCAGAGCTGGTCAATCGAACAGATTGAGAGGCTTCAGCTGGTCCAGGACCTGATCCGGGCGGCTGTCTTGGAATCTCAAGGCGCCGTTCGACGCACGAAAACGGATGGAATCTGCTCCCAGCCGTCTGCCAACGGAAAGGCCCGGACGCGACTGTCGCAACAGCGCCAAGAGCTGATGAAATACGCCCGCTCTTTGCCGGACCCGCCATCAGAAGCAGCGGCGCAAAGGCTCGGCTACTGGCTTTGTGCCATTTCGGAAAAAAAGCGCGCCGGAGCACTTCTGCACGGACGACGAATTTGGCGTGCAGTGCAAGCCAGCCGTCACAAACGGAATGGCCTACGCACCAGATATCCATCCCAAGATGCATCTTTCCTCGCCGGCCCTCCCCCTCTTCTTCGTTCTGGCCGACCACCTTTTTCGCCACAACCACAAGCTTTATGTGCTGTTGCAGCAGGCGGCCAGCAATAAGGCTGACCGCATTGAGCTCGATGAGCTCTTCGAGCCAGCGTTTGCAGCCCCTGGTGGTGCGATCAGGCATGCGCTTACGCTTTACATCCTGACGGTGTGGCAGTATACGTCGGTCAGGCCGGCGACAAGCACACAGGGGCCGGGCGCATGAAGGATTATGCGGCAAAAAAAAAAGGTCCAAACGTCAAGATGCGCCGTCTCCTGCAAGAGATCGACTTCTCCAAATGGACTTCGGCAACCCTGCTGGTTCTCTCGGATGTTCCGCGCCTCGGAAGGCTCCTCGCGGAGACACTTCTAATTCTGTGCGTGCGCGCAGCAACCGCCGAAAACCTCAACACCTTCAGACGGTGTTCGGCGGAAAACAACCATGGGTGAAACATTTGACCGCCTCGTGGCTCAATCTGCTCGACGACTACATTTTGTTACTCTGCGGCCGGCCACGACTTTGAGAAAGAAGGCGATGACGATCTGAGCGACGCTCTTGGTCCAGAACAAGATCCTTCTGATCTTTCCTCCTCCGAAGAAATATTCATTCAAATGCCATCTTTCATTCCTGACTCCTGTCCCTTTTAACCTTTGATTTCCGCGAGGGAAAATAAAGAGAAAGGAAGGAAACAAGAAAGAGTGGGCCAAACCGTGTCCCGCTTCTGATTTGCAACTGATCCGCTGGTGACCCGCGCCTCATAAAATGTCCAATCGTATCACGGGTGACGGGTATTCAGTAGCCGCAGCCTGATACTGCATCATTCCTGCATCTCTGAAGTGATCTCCAGCTAAATCTAAACCAGGTTTATCAGAAGTCAGATTAGATTCCTGCTGAGGTAAAAGTGATGGAGTAAATCTACAGAATACTAATCTATGATTATGATAAGTACTGAAAGATGGAGAAGACTGCTGAACCACTCAAGTACACTCAGATTGGTATGTCTTTCCATTGCCGCTGGCCGCAGTATTGCACCATCAAGCCTTATTAAATCAGGCTGCCAAGGTCTCCTTTGTGGACCAGTGATATGAAAGGGCATTTACCCTGTTTGAAGACGATACCCATGACCAGCACGACCACCACCACAAAGAATGACAAGCTACCCAGAGCCCCTCAAGATCACCGGCGTCAACGGTAGGCAGCAGTACAGGTGCAGTGCGCCAAGTTGTGCGGCAACGTACCGCACTCGCGACCACTGCCTGCGACACTGGCACTCGCGCCACTCCGGCGAATTGCGGCGCGTCAAATACCCTTTCGAGGAGTGCAAGGACAAGGACTATGCGGAGACTTACATCCGCGCACACATCAGGGACCAGCACTGCACTGGTCCCGAGGCCACCTTCTTCTGCGGCTCTGCCTCATCAACGGCTGCTACGAGGCCTTCAGGCTGCAGCCAGACCTCCGCCGGCACCGGCAGAGGATGCACGCAGACGCCGTTCCTCCGCCCCAGAATCGCCAGAGCTGGTCAATCGAACAGATTGAGAGGCTTCAGCTGGTCCAGGACCTGATCCGGGCGGCTGTCTTGGAATCTCAAGGCGCCGTTCGACGCACGAAAACGGATGGAATCTGCTCCCAGCCGTCTGCCAACGGAAAGGCCCGGACGCGACTGTCGCAACAGCGCCAAGAGCTGATGAAATACGCCCGCTCTTTGCCGGACCCGCCATCAGAAGCAGCGGCGCAAAGGCTCGGCTACTGGCTTTGTGCCATTTCGGAAAAAAAGCGCGCCGGAGCACTTCTGCACGGACGACGAATTTGGCGTGCAGTGCAAGCCAGCCGTCACAAACGGAATGGCCTACGCACCAGATATCCATCCCAAGATGCATCTTTCCTCGCCGGCCCTCCCCCTCTTCTTCGTTCTGGCCGACCACCTTTTTCGCCACAACCACAAGCTTTATGTGCTGTTGCAGCAGGCGGCCAGCAATAAGCTGACCGCATTGAGCTCGATGAGCTCTTCGAGCCAGCGTTTGCAGCCCCTGGTGGTGCGATCAGGCATGCGCTTACGCTTTACATCCTGACGGTGTGGCAGTATACGTCGGTCAGGCCGGCGACAAGCACACAGGGGCCGGGCGCATGAAGGATTATGCGGCAAAAAAAAAAGGTCCAAACGTCAAGATGCGCCGTCTCCTGCAAGAGATCGACTTCTCCAAATGGACTTCGGCAACCCTGCTGGTTCTCTCGGATGTTCCGCGCCTCGGAAGGCTCCTCGCGGAGACACTTCTAATTCTGTGCGTGCGCGCAGCAACCGCCGAAAACCTCAACACCTTCAGACGGTGTTCGGCGGAAAACAACCATGGGTGAAACATTTGACCGCCTCGTGGCTCAATCTGCTCGACGACTACATTTTGTTACTCTGCGGCCGGCCACGACTTTGAGAAAGAAGGCGATGACGATCTGAGCGACGCTCTTGGTCCAGAACAAGATCCTTCTGATCTTTCCTCCTCCGAAGAAATATTCATTCAAATGCCATCTTTCATTCCTGACTCCTGTCCCTTTTAACCTTTGATTTCCGCGAGGGAAAATAAAAGAGAAAGGAAGGAAACAAGAAAGAGTGGGCCAAACCGTGTCCCGCTTCTGATTTGCAACTGATCCGCTGGTGACCCGCGCCTCATAAAGTGTCCAATCGTATCACGGGTGACGGGTATTCAGTAGCCGCAGCCTGATACTGCATCATTCCTGCATCTCTGAAGTGATCTCCAGCTAAATCTAAACCAGGTTTATCAGAAGTCAGATTAGATTCCTGCTGAGGTAAAAGTGATGGAGTAAATCTACAGAATACTAATCTATGATTATGATAAGTACTGAAAGATGGAGAAGACTGCTGAACCACTCAAGTACACTCAGATTGGTATGTCTTTCCATTGCCGCTGGCCGCAGTATTGCACCATCAAGCCTTATTAAATCAGGCTGCAAGGTCTCCTTTGTGGACCAGTGATATGAAAGGGCATTTACCCTGTTTGAAGACGATACCCATGACCAGCACGACCACCACCACAAAGAATGACAAGCTACCCAGAGCCCCTCAAGATCACCGGCGTCAACGGTAGGCAGCAGTACAGGTGCAGTGCGCCAAGTTGTGCGGCAACGTACCGCACTCGCGACCACTGCCTGCGACACTGGCACTCGCGCCACTCCGGCGAATTGCGGCGCGTCAAATACCCTTTCGAGGAGTGCAAGGACAAGGACTATGCGGAGACTTACATCCGCGCACACATCAGGGACCAGCACTGCACTGGTCCCGAGGCCACCTTCTTCTGCGGCTCTGCCTCATCAACGGCTGCTACGAGGCCTTCAGGCTGCAGCCAGACCTCCGCCGGCACCGGCAGAGGATGCACGCAGACGCCGTTCCTCCGCCCCAGAATCGCCAGAGCTGGTCAATCGAACAGATTGAGAGGCTTCAGCTGGTCCAGGACCTGATCCGGGCGGCTGTCTTGGAATCTCAAGGCGCCGTTCGACGCACGAAAAAGGATGGAATCTGCTCCCAGCCGTCTGCCAACGGAAAGGCCCGGACGCGACTGTCGCAACAGCGCCAAGAGCTGATGAAATACGCCCGCTCTTTGCCGGACCCGCCATCAGAAGCAGCGGCGCAAAGGCTCGGCTACTGGCTTTGTGCCATTTCGGAAAAAAAGCGCGCCGGAGCACTTCTGCACGGACTGTAACACGGTTCACTCACTGGTCATATCCCCGACCATATCTCCGACGTCCGACACTTCGGTACTCACTTCGGTACTGGACTTCTTACGCTCACCGACGCCTTCGGTTTCCACTTCGGTATCCACTTCGGTACTGTAACGGCAAGCGTTACTATGAGGATGCGTGAGTGTGTATTGAGTGATGGAAGAAGAGAGGAATACAAAGGGAGGAGCTACAGGTGATGGAGTGAGGAAGAGAACCACGTGGGAGCTGAGCGAGATTAGATATGATAACAGGAACGGGACTGGGAACGAGTCAGGAACGGAGAAGGAATGGTATAAGTGAGGAGGTCAGGACTTAGTGAGTATGGAGACGAGCTACACCTCCGTTACATGCCCCCCCAGAAGAAGCTCGCTGTCCCGAGTGAGCCTAAAAGAGCGCAAAACGGTACGGAAGGCATGTGTAGAAGAAGTCTGGAGTGGGCGGGATCGTGCGCATGATCAACGGGTAAAGATCGGACGTGGCTGAGAAGGAATGATAGGAGCTCAGCGTCCCAGCGGAGCCGATGATCGACAAATTCGTGCTCGCCTCGGTGGGCGAGCGTTTCCACAGGTGGAAAGAAGAGTGCGCGTAGACGAAAGGAGTTTCGAATGCGCGGATCTATCGCAGCAGCTCAGCGTGGAAGGCGAGGAAAATCGGAAGGGACGTGCATTGACCAGGTGAGGAAGGGTTTCGACGATCATGCATAGCCGCGTGGATTCATCTGAGCCCAATGGTGGAGTATAGTGTGGTGGAGAGGTATGGAAGGTGAATGGGGCCGAACCCTCGTGGAACCGAAGCGCCGCAGATGTTGAAGAAGTAGCAGCAACAGCCGGAGCTGGGGTCACCTCAGAGGCGGGCAAAGGTTGGTGATCGGAAAAAGGCACCACACTGTCCACTGATCGAAGGATCAGGCGGAGGCCGTCTCGAGGACAATGGATGCGTCGAAAAAGTGTTGCGATCCTGGAATGACATCACATCGAACGCGCCCGCGCACTCATGGACCTCTGATGCTCGACTGTGGAGTGCCGCGCGTTCCACACGCCAAGCCTCCAAAACCCGTGTCGTAGCTACCTGTGCGCTCTGAACGGGACTAGGCTCAGCCAAAAGCTGCGCTCGTGCCATCATCCAGGCCTCGCGAACTCCGGTAAGAACAGCATCGATGGATCGAACGGCGCGTCCCGCGACGGAGATGGAATCTCGAAGTGCAGAACATGGGTTGAAGTTGCTCGGCGCCGTAGGGAGTAACATCGACGTTGAGGATGGGGAGCCGGACACGAACGAAGAGTGCGAGGAAGCTGGAACCGATGTGGATGTCGGTGAAGATGGTGAAGAGGGTGTTTCCGACGAGCTGAGAGAGACTGCGGATGCTGCTGAGAGGGGCCCAGGGAGGGATGGTGTAGATTTCAACCTCAGTACCGAGGTCAGTACCGAGGTTGCTACAGAAGTCGATGCTGAAGTGAAGCGCGACCCAGGCGAGTACACTGAGGTCGGGAGTGCGGTCACCGACGAAGAAGGACTGGTCAAGGTTGACGAGACGGAAGGGGAAAGGAGAGTCGCAGAGGTCGGACCCGACGCCAACGGTGAGACAGATTCGGACGCGGACGCGACGACCGATGCAGCTGCCGAGGACGGTGGAGGGCTTGGATGAGCTGAGGAACCATCATCGAAAGCAGTCGAGCGAGAAGATGGGAAAGGAGTTGAAGAAGAACCGACGATGCGGCTGGTGCAGGATCCTTCAGCCGTAGTCGGGCTGGCGCGAAGGTCTTCCAACAAGGTACCGTACGGTCGCGGTGGTGTGCATGTATGTCTTGTCTGTTGATCCACCGAGTCCTGTAGCTGCTGCTTGGTGGAAGCAAGCTGCTGAGTAAGATCCTCAAGCCGGTTGATGGTAAAGTGCAGGTGCTCGAAGACGGACACCGGCGCTGGAATGAAAGTGATCGTACTCTCCCCCCCTTGAACGAGTGACGGTGGAGCAGGGTAATCCTTGAGATGAACCTGTAGTGCGAGAATCATCTCCGTGTGACCGTCCCACGACTCGTAGAAGCCGAGCTGGATGATGTCGCCGTCCCGAAGGCTAACTCGCTCCGTAGTCTTGAGACGTCGATCGTTCACCAAAGTCGTGTCCTTCGGATGGATGTGAACGAGTCCGACCGTACCGTCACCCCAGAAGGAAAGGGAAGCGTGTTCCGTCTGTAAAGTGTGCCGTGCAAAGAGAAAGTTCGCTGAACTGGGAAGAGGTGAAGGACGGACGTGCTCCTCGTCTTTGGTGCCGCCCAGCTTGAGGTCGAAGCGATCCGAGGGAAGAAAGCCGATGCTTTTCGGAGGCAAGAAGGGGTCGAGAGGGGTGAGGACGAGAAAGAGTGGACTGCAGCTTGAAGGCATGGTAAGGAACGCGAAGAAGAGGTGTATAAGGGTGAGGAGAAATGGCGCGGGGAAAGGAGTAAAGGTAAGGGTAGGAGAACTTCCACTCTCATCACCATGTAACGGCAAGCGTTACTATGAGGATGCGTGAGTGTGTATTGAGTGATGGAAGAAGAGAGGAATACAAAGGGAGGAGCTACAGGTGATGGAGTGAGGAAGAGAACCACGTGGGAGCTGAGCGAGATTAGATATGATAACAGGAACGGGACTGGGAACGAGTCAGGAACGGAGAAGGAATGGTATAAGTGAGGAGGTCAGGACTTAGTGAGTATGGAGACGAGCTACACCTCCGTTACAGGTACTCACTACGACTAGCTCCGGACCTTCGGCCGTAGCACGGACCTCCACTTCGGACTTAACATTCGGCCGCCGGCTTTAAGTCTAACGCCGGAGCACGCCATCGACGCCACAACCACTTCGGCATTCGGCCTTCCAACTATCAGGCCACTTTCACTCTTTCTTCTCTTGGCTTTCTCTTGGCTTCGGCAATCTCTCGTAAGGATGGCTTGCGGAGTAAAAGTGCGGAGTTTTACTCCGCAAGTGCGGAGTAGTCGGATGTTTCATGAAGTACGGAGTACTCCGCATTTTCATCGAGCGAAATGAGGTGTTCGGCGGAGTACTCCGTTACTCCGCACTTTTTCAGGCAAATTTGTCGGCTTACTCCGTACTCCGCAAATTTTTCTTCCGCCGGTGCAGCGTTACTCCGTACTCCGCTCTTTTCTTGCCAGTCGCGAAGAGGTTACTCCGTACTCCGCAAATTTAATGTCAAATTAGGCGCGGAGTACTCCGTCATTGCGGAGTAAATGCGGAGTAGTCCAAAAAACCATTGAAGATGGTATCAGAACGGCTCAAGAACGGCACCGAAACGGCTGATAAAATCTCATTTCATGACGGTGGCGTTTTTGCGGAGTAAATGCGGAGGAAATACGGAGTAAGCGGAGTAGTCAAATTTTGACTGACCTGAAGGCCTGACTCCGTACTCCGCTAAATTTTCCATAATGTCAGAGCGGAGTACTCCGCCGAAGTTGCTCATTTTTTGAAAATAATGCGGAGTACTCCGTCGATTTTCAGCCAAAAAAACTGTCCTCCGCACATTTTGCGGAGTATGCTGCGGAGGAAAAATGCGGAGTAACTCGCCAAATTTGGCGGAGTACTCCGCATTTTTGTGAAATGAGTTACTCCGCAAGCCATCCTTAATCTCTCGCTCGGTTCTCCTCTGCTCTCCTGCCTTCTCCTCTCCTCTGCCTTTCCTTCCTCTCTTCTCGTGCCTGCATCCCTTCCCAAATTACTTCGGCTCTCTCCCTCCGTTCCTTCGCTCCTTTTCCTCGCTAACTTGACCCTCAAAGGTATATAAGCAGGCCCATTCTGCACTCAACCTTGTATCTATCTCCTCACCACCCACCACCAGAACTTTCTTCTCTTCTCCCTCTACTCTATCCACACCCTTCTCTCTCTGCAATCTTCATTTTCCTTTCCTTTCACTTCTTACCTGATCCACCCCTGTCACACGGACGACGAATTTGGCGTGCAGTGCAAGCCAGCCGTCACAAACGGAATGGCCTACGCACCAGATATCCATCCCAAGATGCATCTTTCCTCGCCGGCCCTCCCCCTCTTCATTCGTCCTGGCCGACCACCTTTTTCGCCACAACCACAAGCTTTATGTGCTGTTGCAGCAGGCGGCCAGCAATAAGGCTGACCGCATTGAGCTCGATGAGCTCTTCGGAGCCAGCGTTTGCAGCCCCTGGTGGTGCGATCAGGCATGCGCTTACGCTTTACATCCTGACGGTGTGGCAGTATACGTCGGTCAGGCCGGCGACAAGCACACAGGGGCCGGGCGCATGAAGGATTATGCGGCAAAAAAAAGGTCCAAACGTCAAGATGCGCCGTCTCCTACAAGAGATCGACTTCTCCAAATGGACTCCGGCAACCCTGCTGGTTCTCTCGGATGTTCCGCGCCTCGGAAGGCTCCTCGCGGAGACACTTCTAATTCTGTGCGTGCGCGCAGCAACCGCCGAAAACCTCAACACCTTCAGACGGTGTTCGGCGGAAAACAACCATGGGTGAAACATTTGACCGCCTCGTGGCTCAATCTGCTCGACGACTACATTTTGTTACTCTGCGGCCGGCCACGACTTTGAGAAAGAAGGCGATGACGATCTGAGCGACGCTCTTGGTCCAGAACAAGATCCTTCTGATCTTTCCTCCTCCGAAGAAATATTCATTCAAATGCCATCTTTCATTCCTGACTCCTGTCCCTTTTAACCTTTGATTTCCGCGAGGGAAAATAAAAGAGAAAGGAAGGAAACAAGAAAGAGTGGGCCAAACCGTGTCCCGCTTCTGATTTGCAACTGATCCGCTGGTGACCCGCGCCTCATAAAGTGTCCAATCGTATCACGGGTGACGGGTATTCAGTAGCCGCAGCCTGATACTGCATCATTCCTGCATCTCTGAAGTGATCTCCAGCTAAATCTAAACCAGGTTTATCAGAAGTCAGATTAGATTCCTGCTGAGGTAAAAGTGATGGAGTAAATCTACAGAATACTAATCTATGATTATGATAAGTACTGAAAGATGGAGAAGACTGCTGAACCACTCAAGTACACTCAGATTGGTATGTCTTTCCATTGCCGCTGGCCGCAGTATTGCACCATCAAGCCTTATTAAATCAGGCTGCCAAGGTCTCCTTTGTGGACCAGTGATATGAAAGGGCATTTACCCTGTTTGAAGACGATACCCATGACCAGCACGACCACCACCACAAAGAATGACAAGCTACCCAGAGCCCCTCAAGATCACCGGCGTCAACGGTAGGCAGCAGTACAGGTGCAGTGCGCCAAGTTGTGCGGCAACGTACCGCACTCGCGACCACTGCCTGCGACACTGGCACTCGCGCCACTCCGGCGAATTGCGGCGCGTCAAATACCCTTTCGAGGAGTGCAAGGACAAGGACTATGCGGAGACTTACATCCGCGCACACATCAGGGACCAGCACTGCACTGGTCCCGAGGCCACCTTCTTCTGCGGCTCTGCCTCATCAACGGCTGCTACGAGGCCTTCAGGCTGCAGCCAGACCTCCGCCGGCACCGGCAGAGGATGCACGCAGACGCCGTTCCTCCGCCCCAGAATCGCCAGAGCTGGTCAATCGAACAGATTGAGAGGCTTCAGCTGGTCCAGGACCTGATCCGGGCGGCTGTCTTGGAATCTCAAGGCGCCGTTCGACGCACGAAAACGGATGGAATCTGCTCCCAGCCGTCTGCCAACGGAAAGGCCCGGACGCGACTGTCGCAACAGCGCCAAGAGCTGATGAAATACGCCCGCTCTTTGCCGGACCCGCCATCAGAAGCAGCGGCGCAAAGGCTCGGCTACTGGCTTTGTGCCATTTCGGAAAAAAAGCGCGCCGGAGCACTTCTGCACGGACGACGAATTTGGCGTGCAGTGCAAGCCAGCCGTCACAAACGGAATGGCCTACGCACCAGATATCCATCCCAAGATGCATCTTTCCTCGCCGGCCCTCCCCCTCTTCTTCGTTCTGGCCGACCACCTTTTTCGCCACAACCACAAGCTTTATGTGCTGTTGCAGCAGGCGGCCAGCAATAAGGCTGACCGCATTGAGCTCGATGAGCTCTTCGAGCCAGCGTTTGCAGCCCCTGGTGGTGCGATCAGGCATGCGCTTACGCTTTACATCCTGACGGTGTGGCAGTATACGTCGGTCAGGCCGGCGACAAGCACACAGGGGCCGGGCGCATGAAGGATTATGCGGCAAAAAAAAAGGTCCAAACGTCAAGATGCGCCGTCTCCTGCAAGAGATCGACTTCTCCAAATGGACTTCGGCAACCCTGCTGGTTCTCTCGGATGTTCCGCGCCTCGGAAGGCTCCTCGCGGAGACACTTCTAATTCTGTGCGTGCGCGCAGCAACCGCCGAAAACCTCAACACCTTCAGACGGTGTTCGGCGGAAAACAACCATGGGTGAAACATTTGACCGCCTCGTGGCTCAATCTGCTCGACGACTACATTTTGTTACTCTGCGGCCGGCCACGACTTTGAGAAAGAAGGCGATGACGATCTGAGCGACGCTCTTGGTCCAGAACAAGATCCTTCTGATCTTTCCTCCTCCGAAGAAATATTCATTCAAATGCCATCTTTCATTCCTGACTCCTGTCCTTTTAACCTTTGATTTCCGCGAGGGAAAATAAAAGAGAAAGGAAGGAAACAAGAAAGAGTGGGCCAAACCGTGTCCCGCTTCTGATTTGCAACTGATCCGCTGGTGACCCGCGCCTCATAAAATGTCCAATCGTATCACGGGTGACGGGTATTCAGTAGCCGCAGCCTGATACTGCATCATTCCTGCATCTCTGAAGTGATCTCCAGCTAAATCTAAACCAGGTTTATCAGAAGTCAGATTAGATTCCTGCTGAGGTAAAAGTGATGGAGTAAATCTACAGAATACTAATCTATGATTATGATAAGTACTGAAAGATGGAGAAGACTGCTGAACCACTCAAGTACACTCAGATTGGTATGTCTTTCCATTGCCGCTGGCCGCAGTATTGCACCATCAAGCCTTATTAAATCAGGCTGCCAAGGTCTCCTTTGTGGACCAGTGATATGAAAGGGCATTTACCCTGTTTGAAGACGATACCCATGACCAGCACGACCACCACCACAAAGAATGACAAGCTACCCAGAGCCCCTCAAGATCACCGGCGTCAACGGTAGGCAGCAGTACAGGTGCAGTGCGCCAAGTTGTGCGGCAACGTACCGCACTCGCGACCACTGCCTGCGACACTGGCACTCGCGCCACTCCGGCGAATTGCGGCGCGTCAAATACCCTTTCGAGGAGTGCAAGGACAAGGACTATGCGGAGACTTACATCCGCGCACACATCAGGGACCAGCACTGCACTGGTCCCGAGGCCACCTTCTTCTGCGGCTCTGCCTCATCAACGGCTGCTACGAGGCCTTCAGGCTGCAGCCAGACCTCCGCCGGCACCGGCAGAGGATGCACGCAGACGCCGTTCCTCCGCCCCAGAATCGCCAGAGCTGGTCAATCGAACAGATTGAGAGGCTTCAGCTGGTCCAGGACCTGATCCGGGCGGCTGTCTTGGAATCTCAAGGCGCCGTTCGACGCACGAAAACGGATGGAATCTGCTCCCAGCCGTCTGCCAACGGAAAGGCCCGGACGCGACTGTCGCAACAGCGCCAAGAGCTGATGAAATACGCCCGCTCTTTGCCGGACCCGCCATCAGAAGCAGCGGCGCAAAGGCTCGGCTACTGGCTTTGTGCCATTTCGGAAAAAAAGCGCGCCGGAGCACTTCTGCACGGACGACGAATTTGGCGTGCAGTGCAAGCCAGCCGTCACAAACGGAATGGCCTACGCACCAGATATCCATCCCAAGATGCATCTTTCCTCGCCGGCCCTCCCCCTCTTCTTCGTTCTGGCCGACCACCTTTTTCGCCACAACCACAAGCTTTATGTGCTGTTGCAGCAGGCGGCCAGCAATAAGGCTGACCGCATTGAGCTCGATGAGCTCTTCGGAGCCAGCGTTTGCAGCCCCTGGTGGTGCGATCAGGCATGCGCTTACGCTTTACATCCTGACGGTGTGGCAGTATACGTCGGTCAGGCCGGCGACAAGCACACAGGGGCCGGGCGCATGAAGGATTATGCGGCAAAAAAAAAAGGTCCAAACGTCAAGATGCGCCGTCTCCTGCAAGAGATCGACTTCTCCAAATGGACTTCGGCAACCCTGCTGGTTCTCTCGGATGTTCCGCGCCTCGGAAGGCTCCTCGCGGAGACACTTCTAATTCTGTGCGTGCGCGCAGCAACCGCCGAAAACCTCAACACCTTCAGACGGTGTTCGGCGGAAAACAACCATGGGTGAAACATTTGACCGCCTCGTGGCTCAATCTGCTCGACGACTACATTTTGTTACTCTGCGGCCGGCCACGACTTTGAGAAAGAAGGCGATGACGATCTGAGCGACGCTCTTGGTCCAGAACAAGATCCTTCTGATCTTTCCTCCTCCGAAGAAATATTCATTCAAATGCCATCTTTCATTCCTGACTCCTGTCCCTTTTAACCTTTGATTTCCGCGAGGGAAAATAAAAGAGAAAGGAAGGAAACAAGAAAGAGTGGGCCAAACCGTGTCCCGCTTCTGATTTGCAACTGATCCGCTGGTGACCCGCGCCTCATAAAGTGTCCAATCGTATCACGGGTGACGGGTATTCAGTAGCCGCAGCCTGATACTGCATCATTCCTGCATCTCTGAAGTGATCTCCAGCTAAATCTAAACCAGGTTTATCAGAAGTCAGATTAGATTCCTGCTGAGGTAAAAGTGATGGAGTAAATCTACAGAATACTAATCTATGATTATGATAAGTACTGAAAGATGGAGAAGACTGCTGAACCACTCAAGTACACTCAGATTGGTATGTCTTTCCATTGCCGCTGGCCGCAGTATTGCACCATCAAGCCTTATTAAATCAGGCTGCCAAGGTCTCCTTTGTGGACCAGTGATATGAAAGGGCATTTACCCTGTTTGAAGACGATACCCATGACCAGCACGACCACCACCACAAAGAATGACAAGCTACCCAGAGCCCCTCAAGATCACCGGCGTCAACGGTAGGCAGCAGTACAGGTGCAGTGCGCCAAGTTGTGCGGCAACGTACCGCACTCGCGACCACTGCCTGCGACACTGGCACTCGCGCCACTCCGGCGAATTGCGGCGCGTCAAATACCCTTTCGAGGAGTGCAAGGACAAGGACTATGCGGAGACTTACATCCGCGCACACATCAGGGACCAGCACTGCACTGGTCCCGAGGCCACCTTCTTCTGCGGCTCTGCCTCATCAACGGCTGCTACGAGGCCTTCAGGCTGCAGCCAGACCTCCGCCGGCACCGGCAGAGGATGCACGCAGACGCCGTTCCTCCGCCCCAGAATCGCCAGAGCTGGTCAATCGAACAGATTGAGAGGCTTCAGCTGGTCCAGGACCTGATCCGGGCGGCTGTCTTGGAATCTCAAGGCGCCGTTCGACGCACGAAAAAGGATGGAATCTGCTCCCAGCCGTCTGCCAACGGAAAGGCCCGGACGCGACTGTCGCAACAGCGCCAAGAGCTGATGAAATACGCCCGCTCTTTGCCGGACCCGCCATCAGAAGCAGCGGCGCAAAGGCTCGGCTACTGGCTTTGTGCCATTTCGGAAAAAAAGCGCGCCGGAGCACTTCTGCACGGACTGTAACACGGTTCACTCACTGGTCATATCCCCGACCATATCTCCGACGTCCGACACTTCGGTACTCACTTCGGTACTGGACTTCTTACGCTCACCGACGCCTTCGGTTTCCACTTCGGTATCCACTTCGGTACTGTAACGGCAAGCGTTACTATGAGGATGCGTGAGTGTGTATTGAGTGATGGAAGAAGAGAGGAATACAAAGGGAGGAGCTACAGGTGATGGAGTGAGGAAGAGAACCACGTGGGAGCTGAGCGAGATTAGATATGATAACAGGAACGGGACTGGGAACGAGTCAGGAACGGAGAAGGAATGGTATAAGTGAGGAGGTCAGGACTTAGTGAGTATGGAGACGAGCTACACCTCCGTTACATGCCCCCCCAGAAGAAGCTCGCTGTCCCGAGTGAGCCTAAAAGAGCGCAAAACGGTACGGAAGGCATGTGTAGAAGAAGTCTGGAGTGGGCGGGATCGTGCGCATGATCAACGGGTAAAGATCGGACGTGGCTGAGAAGGAATGATAGGAGCTCAGCGTCCCAGCGGAGCCGATGATCGACAAATTCGTGCTCGCCTCGGTGGGCGAGCGTTTCCACAGGTGGAAAGAAGAGTGCGCGTAGACGAAAGGAGTTTCGAATGCGCGGATCTATCGCAGCAGCTCAGCGTGGAAGGCGAGGAAAATCGGAAGGGACGTGCATTGACCAGGTGAGGAAGGGTTTCGACGATCATGCATAGCCGCGTGGATTCATCTGAGCCCAATGGTGGAGTATAGTGTGGTGGAGAGGTATGGAAGGTGAATGGGGCCGAACCCTCGTGGAACCGAAGCGCCGCAGATGTTGAAGAAGTAGCAGCAACAGCCGGAGCTGGGGTCACCTCAGAGGCGGGCAAAGGTTGGTGATCGGAAAAAGGCACCACACTGTCCACTGATCGAAGGATCAGGCGGAGGCCGTCTCGAGGACAATGGATGCGTCGAAAAAGTGTTGCGATCCTGGAATGACATCACATCGAACGCGCCCGCGCACTCATGGACCTCTGATGCTCGACTGTGGAGTGCCGCGCGTTCCACACGCCAAGCCTCCAAAACCCGTGTCGTAGCTACCTGTGCGCTCTGAACGGGACTAGGCTCAGCCAAAAGCTGCGCTCGTGCCATCATCCAGGCCTCGCGAACTCCGGTAAGAACAGCATCGATGGATCGAACGGCGCGTCCCGCGACGGAGATGGAATCTCGAAGTGCAGAACATGGGTTGAAGTTGCTCGGCGCCGTAGGGAGTAACATCGACGTTGAGGATGGGGAGCCGGACACGAACGAAGAGTGCGAGGAAGCTGGAACCGATGTGGATGTCGGTGAAGATGGTGAAGAGGGTGTTTCCGACGAGCTGAGAGAGACTGCGGATGCTGCTGAGAGGGGCCCAGGGAGGGATGGTGTAGATTTCAACCTCAGTACCGAGGTCAGTACCGAGGTTGCTACAGAAGTCGATGCTGAAGTGAAGCGCGACCCAGGCGAGTACACTGAGGTCGGGAGTGCGGTCACCGACGAAGAAGGACTGGTCAAGGTTGACGAGACGGAAGGGGAAAGGAGAGTCGCAGAGGTCGGACCCGACGCCAACGGTGAGACAGATTCGGACGCGGACGCGACGACCGATGCAGCTGCCGAGGACGGTGGAGGGCTTGGATGAGCTGAGGAACCATCATCGAAAGCAGTCGAGCGAGAAGATGGGAAAGGAGTTGAAGAAGAACCGACGATGCGGCTGGTGCAGGATCCTTCAGCCGTAGTCGGGCTGGCGCGAAGGTCTTCCAACAAGGTACCGTACGGTCGCGGTGGTGTGCATGTATGTCTTGTCTGTTGATCCACCGAGTCCTGTAGCTGCTGCTTGGTGGAAGCAAGCTGCTGAGTAAGATCCTCAAGCCGGTTGATGGTAAAGTGCAGGTGCTCGAAGACGGACACCGGCGCTGGAATGAAAGTGATCGTACTCTCCCCCCCTTGAACGAGTGACGGTGGAGCAGGGTAATCCTTGAGATGAACCTGTAGTGCGAGAATCATCTCCGTGTGACCGTCCCACGACTCGTAGAAGCCGAGCTGGATGATGTCGCCGTCCCGAAGGCTAACTCGCTCCGTAGTCTTGAGACGTCGATCGTTCACCAAAGTCGTGTCCTTCGGATGGATGTGAACGAGTCCGACCGTACCGTCACCCCAGAAGGAAAGGGAAGCGTGTTCCGTCTGTAAAGTGTGCCGTGCAAAGAGAAAGTTCGCTGAACTGGGAAGAGGTGAAGGACGGACGTGCTCCTCGTCTTTGGTGCCGCCCAGCTTGAGGTCGAAGCGATCCGAGGGAAGAAAGCCGATGCTTTTCGGAGGCAAGAAGGGGTCGAGAGGGGTGAGGACGAGAAAGAGTGGACTGCAGCTTGAAGGCATGGTAAGGAACGCGAAGAAGAGGTGTATAAGGGTGAGGAGAAATGGCGCGGGGAAAGGAGTAAAGGTAAGGGTAGGAGAACTTCCACTCTCATCACCATGTAACGGCAAGCGTTACTATGAGGATGCGTGAGTGTGTATTGAGTGATGGAAGAAGAGAGGAATACAAAGGGAGGAGCTACAGGTGATGGAGTGAGGAAGAGAACCACGTGGGAGCTGAGCGAGATTAGATATGATAACAGGAACGGGACTGGGAACGAGTCAGGAACGGAGAAGGAATGGTATAAGTGAGGAGGTCAGGACTTAGTGAGTATGGAGACGAGCTACACCTCCGTTACAGGTACTCACTACGACTAGCTCCGGACCTTCGGCCGTAGCACGGACCTCCACTTCGGACTTAACATTCGGCCGCCGGCTTTAAGTCTAACGCCGGAGCACGCCATCGACGCCACAACCACTTCGGCATTCGGCCTTCCAACTATCAGGCCACTTTCACTCTTTCTTCTCTTGGCTTTCTCTTGGCTTCGGCAATCTCTCGTAAGGATGGCTTGCGGAGTAAAAGTGCGGAGTTTTACTCCGCAAGTGCGGAGTAGTCGGATGTTTCATGAAGTACGGAGTACTCCGCATTTTCATCGAGCGAAATGAGGTGTTCGGCGGAGTACTCCGTTACTCCGCACTTTTTCAGGCAAATTTGTCGGCTTACTCCGTACTCCGCAAATTTTTCTTCCGCCGGTGCAGCGTTACTCCGTACTCCGCTCTTTTCTTGCCAGTCGCGAAGAGGTTACTCCGTACTCCGCAAATTTAATGTCAAATTAGGCGCGGAGTACTCCGTCATTGCGGAGTAAATGCGGAGTAGTCCAAAAAACCATTGAAGATGGTATCAGAACGGCTCAAGAACGGCACCGAAACGGCTGATAAAATCTCATTTCATGACGGTGGCGTTTTTGCGGAGTAAATGCGGAGGAAATACGGAGTAAGCGGAGTAGTCAAATTTTGACTGACCTGAAGGCCTGACTCCGTACTCCGCTAAATTTTCCATAATGTCAGAGCGGAGTACTCCGCCGAAGTTGCTCATTTTTTGAAAATAATGCGGAGTACTCCGTCGATTTTCAGCCAAAAAAACTGTCCTCCGCACATTTTGCGGAGTATGCTGCGGAGGAAAAATGCGGAGTAACTCGCCAAATTTGGCGGAGTACTCCGCATTTTTGTGAAATGAGTTACTCCGCAAGCCATCCTTAATCTCTCGCTCGGTTCTCCTCTGCTCTCCTGCCTTCTCCTCTCCTCTGCCTTTCCTTCCTCTCTTCTCGTGCCTGCATCCCTTCCCAAATTACTTCGGCTCTCTCCCTCCGTTCCTTCGCTCCTTTTCCTCGCTAACTTGACCCTCAAAGGTATATAAGCAGGCCCATTCTGCACTCAACCTTGTATCTATCTCCTCACCACCCACCACCAGAACTTTCTTCTCTTCTCCCTCTACTCTATCCACACCCTTCTCTCTCTGCAATCTTCATTTTCCTTTCCTTTCACTTCTTACCTGATCCACCCCTGTCACACGGACGACGAATTTGGCGTGCAGTGCAAGCCAGCCGTCACAAACGGAATGGCCTACGCACCAGATATCCATCCCAAGATGCATCTTTCCTCGCCGGCCCTCCCCCTCTTCATTCGTCTGGCCGACCACCTTTTTCGCCACAACCACAAGCTTTATGTGCTGTTGCAGCAGGCGGCCAGCAATAAGGCTGACCGCATTGAGCTCGATGAGCTCTTCGAGCCAGCGTTTGCAGCCCCTGGTGGTGCGATCAGGCATGCGCTTACGCTTTACATCCTGACGGTGTGGCAGTATACGTCGGTCAGGCCGGCGACAAGCACACAGGGGCCGGGCGCATGAAGGATTATGCGGCAAAAAAAAGGTCCAAACGTCAAGATGCGCCGTCTCCTGCAAGAGATCGACTTCTCCAAATGGACTCGGCAACCCTGCTGGTTCTCTCGGATGTTCCGCGCCTCGGAAGGCTCCTCGCGGAGACACTTCTAATTCTGTGCGTGCGCGCAGCAACCGCCGAAAACCTCAACACCTTCAGACGGTGTTCGGCGGAAAACAACCATGGGTGAAACATTTGACCGCCTCGTGGCTCAATCTGCTCGACGACTACATTTTGTTACTCTGCGGCCGGCCACGACTTTGAGAAAGAAGGCGATGACGATCTGAGCGACGCTCTTGGTCCAGAACAAGATCCTTCTGATCTTTCCTCCTCCGAAGAAATATTCATTCAAATGCCATCTTTCATTCCTGACTCCTGTCCTTTTAACCTTTGATTTCCGCGAGGGAAAATAAAAGAGAAAGGAAGGAAACAAGAAAGAGTGGGCCAAACCGTGTCCCGCTTCTGATTTGCAACTGATCCGCTGGTGACCCGCGCCTCATAAAGTGTCCAATCGTATCACGGGTGACGGGTATTCAGTAGCCGCAGCCTGATACTGCATCATTCCTGCATCTCTGAAGTGATCTCCAGCTAAATCTAAACCAGGTTTATCAGAAGTCAGATTAGATTCCTGCTGAGGTAAAAGTGATGGAGTAAATCTACAGAATACTAATCTATGATTATGATAAGTACTGAAAGATGGAGAAGACTGCTGAACCACTCAAGTACACTCAGATTGGTATGTCTTTCCATTGCCGCTGGCCGCAGTATTGCACCATCAAGCCTTATTAAATCAGGCTGCCAAGGTCTCCTTTGTGGACCAGTGATATGAAAGGGCATTTACCCTGTTTGAAGACGATACCCATGACCAGCACGACCACCACCACAAAGAATGACAAGCTACCCAGAGCCCCTCAAGATCACCGGCGTCAACGGTAGGCAGCAGTACAGGTGCAGTGCGCCAAGTTGTGCGGCAACGTACCGCACTCGCGACCACTGCCTGCGACACTGGCACTCGCGCCACTCCGGCGAATTGCGGCGCGTCAAATACCCTTTCGAGGAGTGCAAGGACAAGGACTATGCGGAGACTTACATCCGCGCACACATCAGGGACCAGCACTGCACTGGTCCCGAGGCCACCTTCTTCTGCGGCTCTGCCTCATCAACGGCTGCTACGAGGCCTTCAGGCTGCAGCCAGACCTCCGCCGGCACCGGCAGAGGATGCACGCAGACGCCGTTCCTCCGCCCCAGAATCGCCAGAGCTGGTCAATCGAACAGATTGAGAGGCTTCAGCTGGTCCAGGACCTGATCCGGGCGGCTGTCTTGGAATCTCAAGGCGCCGTTCGACGCACGAAAACGGATGGAATCTGCTCCCAGCCGTCTGCCAACGGAAAGGCCCGGACGCGACTGTCGCAACAGCGCCAAGAGCTGATGAAATACGCCCGCTCTTTGCCGGACCCGCCATCAGAAGCAGCGGCGCAAAGGCTCGGCTACTGGCTTTGTGCCATTTCGGAAAAAAAGCGCGCCGGAGCACTTCTGCACGGACGACGAATTTGGCGTGCAGTGCAAGCCAGCCGTCACAAACGGAATGGCCTACGCACCAGATATCCATCCCAAGATGCATCTTTCCTCGCCGGCCCTCCCCCTCTTCTTCGTTCTGGCCGACCACCTTTTTCGCCACAACCACAAGCTTTATGTGCTGTTGCAGCAGGCGGCCAGCAATAAGGCTGACCGCATTGAGCTCGATGAGCTCTTCGAGCCAGCGTTTGCAGCCCCTGGTGGTGCGATCAGGCATGCGCTTACGCTTTACATCCTGACGGTGTGGCAGTATACGTCGGTCAGGCCGGCGACAAGCACACAGGGGCCGGGCGCATGAAGGATTATGCGGCAAAAAAAAAGGTCCAAACGTCAAGATGCGCCGTCTCCTGCAAGAGATCGACTTCTCCAAATGGACTTCGGCAACCCTGCTGGTTCTCTCGGATGTTCCGCGCCTCGGAAGGCTCCTCGCGGAGACACTTCTAATTCTGTGCGTGCGCGCAGCAACCGCCGAAAACCTCAACACCTTCAGACGGTGTTCGGCGGAAAACAACCATGGGTGAAACATTTGACCGCCTCGTGGCTCAATCTGCTCGACGACTACATTTTGTTACTCTGCGGCCGGCCACGACTTTGAGAAAGAAGGCGATGACGATCTGAGCGACGCTCTTGGTCCAGAACAAGATCCTTCTGATCTTTCCTCCTCCGAAGAAATATTCATTCAAATGCCATCTTTCATTCCTGACTCCTGTCCTTTTAACCTTTGATTTCCGCGAGGGAAAATGAAAGAGAAAGGAAGGAAACAAGAAAGAGTGGGCCAAACCGTGTCCCGCTTCTGATTTGCAACTGATCCGCTGGTGACCCGCGCCTCATAAAATGTCCAATCGTATCACGGGTGACGGGTATTCAGTAGCCGCAGCCTGATACTGCATCATTCCTGCATCTCTGAAGTGATCTCCAGCTAAATCTAAACCAGGTTTATCAGAAGTCAGATTAGATTCCTGCTGAGGTAAAAGTGATGGAGTAAATCTACAGAATACTAATCTATGATTATGATAAGTACTGAAAGATGGAGAAGACTGCTGAACCACTCAAGTACACTCAGATTGGTATGTCTTTCCATTGCCGCTGGCCGCAGTATTGCACCATCAAGCCTTATTAAATCAGGCTGCCAAGGTCTCCTTTGTGGACCAGTGATATGAAAGGGCATTTACCCTGTTTGAAGACGATACCCATGACCAGCACGACCACCACCACAAAGAATGACAAGCTACCCAGAGCCCCTCAAGATCACCGGCGTCAACGGTAGGCAGCAGTACAGGTGCAGTGCGCCAAGTTGTGCGGCAACGTACCGCACTCGCGACCACTGCCTGCGACACTGGCACTCGCGCCACTCCGGCGAATTGCGGCGCGTCAAATACCCTTTCGAGGAGTGCAAGGACAAGGACTATGCGGAGACTTACATCCGCGCACACATCAGGGACCAGCACTGCACTGGTCCCGAGGCCACCTTCTTCTGCGCTCTGCCTCATCAACGGCTGCTACGAGGCCTTCAGGCTGCAGCCAGACCTCCGCCGGCACCGGCAGAGGATGCACGCAGACGCCGTTCCTCCGCCCCAGAATCGCCAGAGCTGGTCAATCGAACAGATTGAGAGGCTTCAGCTGGTCCAGGACCTGATCCGGGCGGCTGTCTTGGAATCTCAAGGCGCCGTTCGACGCACGAAAACGGATGGAATCTGCTCCCAGCCGTCTGCCAACGGAAAGGCCCGGACGCGACTGTCGCAACAGCGCCAAGAGCTGATGAAATACGCCCGCTCTTTGCCGGACCCGCCATCAGAAGCAGCGGCGCAAAGGCTCGGCTACTGGCTTTGTGCCATTTCGGAAAAAAAGCGCGCCGGAGCACTTCTGCACGGACGACGAATTTGGCGTGCAGTGCAAGCCAGCCGTCACAAACGGAATGGCCTACGCACCAGATATCCATCCCAAGATGCATCTTTCCTCGCCGGCCCTCCCCCTCTTCTTCGTTCTGGCCGACCACCTTTTTCGCCACAACCACAAGCTTTATGTGCTGTTGCAGCAGGCGGCCAGCAATAAGGCTGACCGCATTGAGCTCGATGAGCTCTTCGGAGCCAGCGTTTGCAGCCCCTGGTGGTGCGATCAGGCATGCGCTTACGCTTTACATCCTGACGGTGTGGCAGTATACGTCGGTCAGGCCGGCGACAAGCACACAGGGGCCGGGCGCATGAAGGATTATGCGGCAAAAAAAAAGGTCCAAACGTCAAGATGCGCCGTCTCCTGCAAGAGATCGACTTCTCCAAATGGACTTCGGCAACCCTGCTGGTTCTCTCGGATGTTCCGCGCCTCGGAAGGCTCCTCGCGGAGACACTTCTAATTCTGTGCGTGCGCGCAGCAACCGCCGAAAACCTCAACACCTTCAGACGGTGTTCGGCGGAAAACAACCATGGGTGAAACATTTGACCGCCTCGTGGCTCAATCTGCTCGACGACTACATTTTGTTACTCTGCGGCCGGCCACGACTTTGAGAAAGAAGGCGATGACGATCTGAGCGACGCTCTTGGTCCAGAACAAGATCCTTCTGATCTTTCCTCCTCCGAAGAAATATTCATTCAAATGCCATCTTTCATTCCTGACTCCTGTCCTTTTAACCTTTGATTTCCGCGAGGGAAAATGAAAGAGAAAGGAAGGAAACAAGAAAGAGTGGGCCAAACCGTGTCCCGCTTCTGATTTGCAACTGATCCGCTGGTGACCCGCGCCTCATAAAATGTCCAATCGTATCACGGGTGACGGGTATTCAGTAGCCGCAGCCTGATACTGCATCATTCCTGCATCTCTGAAGTGATCTCCAGCTAAATCTAAACCAGGTTTATCAGAAGTCAGATTAGATTCCTGCTGAGGTAAAAGTGATGGAGTAAATCTACAGAATACTAATCTATGATTATGATAAGTACTGAAAGATGGAGAAGACTGCTGAACCACTCAAGTACACTCAGATTGGTATGTCTTTCCATTGCCGCTGGCCGCAGTATTGCACCATCAAGCCTTATTAAATCAGGCTGCCAAGGTCTCCTTTGTGGACCAGTGATATGAAAGGGCATTTACCCTGTTTGAAGACGATACCCATGACCAGCACGACCACCACCACAAAGAATGACAAGCTACCCAGAGCCCCTCAAGATCACCGGCGTCAACGGTAGGCAGCAGTACAGGTGCAGTGCGCCAAGTTGTGCGGCAACGTACCGCACTCGCGACCACTGCCTGCGACACTGGCACTCGCGCCACTCCGGCGAATTGCGGCGCGTCAAATACCCTTTCGAGGAGTGCAAGGACAAGGACTATGCGGAGACTTACATCCGCGCACACATCAGGGACCAGCACTGCACTGGTCCCGAGGCCACCTTCTTCTGCGCTCTGCCTCATCAACGGCTGCTACGAGGCCTTCAGGCTGCAGCCAGACCTCCGCCGGCACCGGCAGAGGATGCACGCAGACGCCGTTCCTCCGCCCCAGAATCGCCAGAGCTGGTCAATCGAACAGATTGAGAGGCTTCAGCTGGTCCAGGACCTGATCCGGGCGGCTGTCTTGGAATCTCAAGGCGCCGTTCGACGCACGAAAACGGATGGAATCTGCTCCCAGCCGTCTGCCAACGGAAAGGCCCGGACGCGACTGTCGCAACAGCGCCAAGAGCTGATGAAATACGCCCGCTCTTTGCCGGACCCGCCATCAGAAGCAGCGGCGCAAAGGCTCGGCTACTGGCTTTGTGCCATTTCGGAAAAAAAGCGCGCCGGAGCACTTCTGCACGGACGACGAATTTGGCGTGCAGTGCAAGCCAGCCGTCACAAACGGAATGGCCTACGCACCAGATATCCATCCCAAGATGCATCTTTCCTCGCCGGCCCTCCCCCTCTTCTTCGTTCTGGCCGACCACCTTTTTCGCCACAACCACAAGCTTTATGTGCTGTTGCAGCAGGCGGCCAGCAATAAGGCTGACCGCATTGAGCTCGATGAGCTCTTCGGAGCCAGCGTTTGCAGCCCCTGGTGGTGCGATCAGGCATGCGCTTACGCTTTACATCCTGACGGTGTGGCAGTATACGTCGGTCAGGCCGGCGACAAGCACACAGGGGCCGGGCGCATGAAGGATTATGCGGCAAAAAAAAAAGGTCCAAACGTCAAGATGCGCCGTCTCCTGCAAGAGATCGACTTCTCCAAATGGACTTCGGCAACCCTGCTGGTTCTCTCGGATGTTCCGCGCCTCGGAAGGCTCCTCGCGGAGACACTTCTAATTCTGTGCGTGCGCGCAGCAACCGCCGAAAACCTCAACACCTTCAGACGGTGTTCGGCGGAAAACAACCATGGGTGAAACATTTGACCGCCTCGTGGCTCAATCTGCTCGACGACTACATTTTGTTACTCTGCGGCCGGCCACGACTTTGAGAAAGAAGGCGATGACGATCTGAGCGACGCTCTTGGGCCAGAACAAGATCCTTCTGATCTTTCCTCCTCCGAAGAAATATTCATTCAAATGCCATCTTTCATTCCTGACTCCTGTCCTTTTTAACCTTTGATTTCCGCGAGGGAAAATGAAAGAGAAAGGAAGGAAACAAGAAAGAGTGGGCCAAACCGTGTCCCGCTTCTGATTTGCAACTGATCCGCTGGTGACCCGCGCCTCATAAAATGTCCAATCGTATCACGGGTGACGGGTATTCAGTAGCCGCAGCCTGATACTGCATCATTCCTGCATCTCTGAAGTGATCTCCAGCTAAATCTAAACCAGGTTTATCAGAAGTCAGATTAGATTCCTGCTGAGGTAAAAGTGATGGAGTAAATCTACAGAATACTAATCTATGATTATGATAAGTACTGAAAGATGGAGAAGACTGCTGAACCACTCAAGTACACTCAGATTGGTATGTCTTTCCATTGCCGCTGGCCGCAGTATTGCACCATCAAGCCTTATTAAATCAGGCTGTCAAGGTCTCCTTTGTGGACCAGTGATATGAAAGGGCATTTACCCTGTTTGAAGACGATACCCATGACCAGCACGACCACCACCACAAAGAATGACAAGCTACCCAGAGCCCCTCAAGATCACCGGCGTCAACGGTAGGCAGCAGTACAGGTGCAGTGCGCCAAGTTGTGCGGCAACGTACCGCACTCGCGACCACTGCCTGCGACACTGGCACTCGCGCCACTCCGGCGAATTGCGGCGCGTCAAATACCCTTTCGAGGAGTGCAAGGACAAGGACTATGCGGAGACTTACATCCGCGCACACATCAGGGACCAGCACTGCACTGGTCCCGAGGCCACCTTCTTCTGCGCTCTGCCTCATCAACGGCTGCTACGAGGCCTTCAGGCTGCAGCCAGACCTCCGCCGGCACCGGCAGAGGATGCACGCAGACGCCGTTCCTCCGCCCCAGAATCGCCAGAGCTGGTCAATCGAACAGATTGAGAGGCTTCAGCTGGTCCAGGACCTGATCCGGGCGGCTGTCTTGGAATCTCAAGGCGCCGTTCGACGCACGAAAACGGATGGAATCTGCTCCCAGCCGTCTGCCAACGGAAAGGCCCGGACGCGACTGTCGCAACAGCGCCAAGAGCTGATGAAATACGCCCGCTCTTTGCCGGACCCGCCATCAGAAGCAGCGGCGCAAAGGCTCGGCTACTGGCTTTGTGCCATTTCGGAAAAAAAGCGCGCCGGAGCACTTCTGCACGGACGACGAATTTGGCGTGCAGTGCAAGCCAGCCGTCACAAACGGAATGGCCTACGCACCAGATATCCATCCCAAGATGCATCTTTCCTCGCCGGCCCTCCCCCTCTTCTTCGTTCTGGCCGACCACCTTTTTCGCCACAACCACAAGCTTTATGTGCTGTTGCAGCAGGCGGCCAGCAATAAGGCTGACCGCATTGAGCTCGATGAGCTCTTCGGAGCCAGCGTTTGCAGCCCCTGGTGGTGCGATCAGGCATGCGCTTACGCTTTACATCCTGACGGTGTGGCAGTATACGTCGGTCAGGCCGGCGACAAGCACACAGGGGCCGGGCGCATGAAGGATTATGCGGCAAAAAAAAGGTCCAAACGTCAAGATGCGCCGTCTCCTGCAAGAGATCGACTTCTCCAAATGGACTTCGGCAACCCTGCTGGTTCTCTCGGATGTTCCGCGCCTCGGAAGGCTCCTCGCGGAGACACTTCTAATTCTGTGCGTGCGCGCAGCAACCGCCGAAAACCTCAACACCTTCAGACGGTGTTCGGCGGAAAACAACCATGGGTGAAACATTTGACCGCCTCGTGGCTCAATCTGCTCGACGACTACATTTTGTTACTCTGCGGCCGGCCACGACTTTGAGAAAGAAGGCGATGACGATCTGAGCGACGCTCTTGGTCCAGAACAAGATCCTTCTGATCTTTCCTCCTCCGAAGAAATATTCATTCAAATGCCATCTTTCATTCCTGACTCCTGTCCCTTTTAACCTTTGATTTCCGCGAGGGAAAATAAAAGAGAAAGGAAGGAAACAAGAAAGAGTACATATTCGGAAGTCGGAGATATGATGGGCGATTGGACCGTGTTACGTCAAGATATCACAGATCACTTAAAACACAGGTGAGTACCCGGGGTAGCCACTGGCTAGGGTGTATGAACAAGAACTTGGACATCACAGCGGCAGACCGGAAGGAGACCGAAGGACGAAGACTGACTTAGCCAAGACTCAAGAGGCATCGGGAATCAGGATAAGAACGCAGAGAGCATGCTTAGGCCTTAGAGACTTGCATTTCCACAGCCAGAAAGCGCAGGCGCATCAGAATCAGTAGCGCTGTACAGATCCCACTTCAGACTTGGAGTACTACAAAATCTCATCGGGCATGCTGGCTGTCGCATGGTTGGTTGAGATTGTGAGCACAAATGGAACGTGGATCTTGGACAAGGCTCGGCACCTTATTACGAGTGACCAAATACTGGACGAAAGTATAGTACAGTATAGTGAAGGTGAGTGACCATCCGGAATCCGGGGTTTACTCCGCACGGAGACGGAGCGCGGAGCCGGCTAAAGAGCTCCCGGAGTGCCTTCATTTCCCCGGAGCAAATTTGATTGAGGAGTACAATTTTTCCCCGGAGCCGGAGTAACCTGGTGACGAGCAGCTCAAAATCCCCGGAGCGCGGAGCAATCTCATCATGATGAAAAAATTCCCCGGAATTCCGCGGAGCAACCCCGGAGCTCATTTTCAGTCACGTGATGTCAAATAAATGAAAACGCCACCTTTTCACGGCCGAAAAAGGCAAAAGGGGTCCGTGCGTGTCCGGACTTCTGGTCGTTCATGTATAGCGAAGTTTTCACTGTAGTTCTCACTACCAAGTTTTAAAGTTTAAAAGTGAAGATAGTTGCCGAGCTTTGATCTTGGAAGTATGGTGGTATAGTGGCCAGTGGGGCGAGCAAATGGATATAGAAGCAGGAATCAGAACGAGGATAGAACAACATAGGGCAATGCGATGATCAGGCACTCCGCACTGACATCGTCGTCATTCGTCAACAATCAACATTCAACTGGACCGTCGTGGTGACGTGGGTCGTGGACCGGTCTTGGGATTGGGGTTTTGGAGGCAATTAAGATGATACCCGTTTTAGAGGAACGCTTCAAAAACGGGGTTGGTTCTTGGAATCGCATATCGCACGAACAGAGGTCGGCATGGGTATGAGTACACTTTGGGTATGAGCTATCAGATACTCAAGTTTCGATACTTGAGAATTACTTGGGTAATACTTACCATACCCAAGAGGCAAGATGTACCCAAGAATGTACTTACCCTAAACTTACCCCCAGTTCAATCCCAGTTCTGGCACCATGGTGAGATTACAGCGGGATCTTTATATTGTAGGTCAGTGGAGACGATCGCATTCATCATCATGGTGAGTGGTACCTCACACCATGGTGTTAAATTTATCACTATAGTGACAAAGTTCTTTTGATCGTTGTCACTATAGTGACAGCTACTGTGTGACTCTTACGGACTGGGCAACAGTGGTTGGAACAAATTTCGTGAGACCCCTCACAGAACAACGAAGGATGAAATTCAGCATGGTACTACTCTCCGTCCTTATGAAGCCTGAGGAGTTGCTTGTACCAAAAATGAAGCAGGTGGTGAGGAGTTAGCATTGTTGTGTATTTTGAGTTTTAGCTGCCAGTGTGCTAACTGTGACGGAGCTGGGTCGGAGGTTGCTACGGGATTGACGGAGTCCGGGACGGGCTGAGTCGAGAGGGTCATGAGGGCAATATTTGTTCGGGAACAAGAGATCGGGGCGAGGATCTCACGGTCCACTGTGGAAGAAACAACTTGACAGCTACCACCACTTGAAACAGACACACACGACAGAATCCCAGACAGCAGCTTTCGTTCTCGTTTTCCGTTCAAAAGTTCGTGCTGCCACACTCACCCTCTGAAGAGTTGTCACTTGTCCCTCAAGTTCATTGGTTGCTTCCGTGGTCCCATTCTGCATGGTGAGTTTCATCAACCCCTTTCCACTTCAAATACCCTTCCTATCAGACCAGACGTCTGACTTCTCTCCCTCGTCCTTTTTAGGCATGGAATTCCCCAGACTTTTAAGTATGGGGTTATAGAACCGGTTTTCTCCTCGGCCGAGAGCCCAAATCGAACATTGCCTTACAAACTATCCTTTTTTTTCGACCTTTCACGTTTTGCCATTAAATGATTCTTCTCATCTTCTCGATCTCTTCATCGTCCCAAATTTTGACTGCGTTACGGCCTCTCTTTCACATGGTATCGTCCCAATGTCGTGTCGGCTTCGTTGGGGAGGGGGGCCCTCCTCGGCCGAGCTTCAACTGTCGTTGCGCAACGATAACTCTCCCACCACACATCTTCAGCAACAAATCAAAATACACAGCAATACTAACTCTTCACCAAATGATTTGTTTTCGATGCGGACAAATGCTCAGGCTGCATATGTACAGAGAGTAGCACGTTGCCGAATTCCAGACTGCTTTGTGTTGTGAGCAAAGGTGTTATGGTGAATGCATCCACAGGCAAAAGTGTTGGTTCAAGCTGTGGTTCTATGAAAACTAAGGCTCCGAGGTCTGCAAGCGCAGCACCACTCACCGCTCACCACTCACAGTACCTGGGTGAACTTCACAGCAAGCGAGTATCTTCACCAACACATTCAATTTCTAGACGGAAAAGTGTGAAAGCAAGGCGATTGGAAGAGGTATCCTACTGTCACGTTAGGATTGTCGTTTATGATGTGTAGAAAGAAGTTGTGGTGGATGCATCCACACCCATCAGAGGTGTCGGTTTTTTTTTTTTTTTGGTTTTTTGGGTGGTTAGTTTTGGTTTTTCTCAGGGCGACCTTGTCAACCCGACAAGGGTGACATCGCACAAAGAACCACCACTCACCAGTGACGAGAGCAAAATCAGAATTACCACAAAGCCTCACAATCACTTATCGGGGGCAATTGAAGGGTGGCGCAGCCATCCTGATGTTGCTTCTCCTGCAAGTTATGGTGAATGCATTCACACCCACAAGTGTATTCACACAGAGGTGTCGTTTTTTTTTCTCTTTTTTCCTTGGTTTTTTTACTGCAGGCTTTGTCGTCCCGATCGGGACGACAATTGACAATGCATCACCAGTCACCACAGCAAATACAGAATTACCTCAGAACATCACAGTCAGTTCTCGTGGGTAAGGATGTCGGTCATATCTAGCGGAGTTGCGGAGATTATCTCCTCTCCGCTACTTCCGCTGCAGCGGATTTTTTTTTTCTGGGATTTTTATCTCCGCTGAAATCAAATCTCCGCTTCCCAACTCCGACAAAACTCCGCTGCCATAGCGGAGAAACTGCGGAGAGTGGGGGAGGGAGTTTTTTCTTGAGGCTAAAAAATTGCATCTCCGTCGGGGGCGAGGGGAACTCCGCAAAATCTCCGCCAGACCCTGAGACCCGGGGTCTTACCGGGGTTTCCTTCCAGTTTGAAGAGTTTCTTCGATTGAGAGAGAGTCTGGGGTCACGCGCCGGAGTCTCAAGTCTGATACCGGATGAGTCCGGATCCGCACCGGGTCCCGGTTCGGACACCAAATTGCTCGCTAGCGCCTCTTACTCCTCCCTGAGCCTTATATAAGCTCAGCTGTCATTGTTGGAAGGTCGATGGAGGCCTTCAGCGACCTCATTGGCGATTTGAGACTGCCCTGAGCCGGTATAGAGCGTCGAGGTCAGGGGAGATGAGACACTATGTAGCGGAGGTGCGGAGTTCCGTCGGAGTTGTACCGGAAATAGGGGAGGGAGATTTTCGTTTCGCTGTTCGTCTTCTTTGCCAGCGGAGTTCCGTCGTTATCTCCGTCAAGACCGCGGAAACAGGGGGAGGGAGATTTGGATTCCAAAAATGACTGCGGAGATCTTGCGGAGAGTGTCGGAAGGGAGAGGAGTTCCGCCGGAGTTCCGGACGACATCCTTACTCGTGGGCAATTGAAGGGTGGCGCAGCCACCCTGATGTTGCCTCGCACAAATGGCCGATTCACTGCGCTTCTAGTCTTTTTCCGAGGGTCACAGCTCACAGAAGTCTGGGGAAGACTCTTGATCTTCAGTCAAGGTCACTATCCGCTGTTATCCTCGCTGGTGTTTTCCAAGACTGGATCGACTCTTGCCTCGCCAATCGACAGGGCATTGTCCAGATGTTGTCCTCAATCGAGTCTCTCGCTGGTGTTGACGTCCTGTGCTCCGACAAGACTGATACTCTCACTGACAACAAGCTTCCCATCCACGACTCCTTCACCTCTGAGGGTGTCGGTTTCTACTACATGATGGCCGTCGCTGCTCTACTCTCGTCACACAGCGTCAAGTTTCTCGACCCTATCGACAAGTTTACTATCGCCACGCTCAAGGACTACCCAGGTGCCTAGGAAGAGGTCACGGACATCTTCCCTGCCTCGGTCCTGCCCTCAACCAGCGTTCTCGGTCTTCCCATTGTGATGGACATGCTTCCCATCACGGGTCTCATACCTGGCTTGACCAGCTTGTTGCCGGCAGCGACGACACTTCCTGCTGTTACGACTCTGATCCCTACAAGCGTACTGCCCATTGGAGCCACCTCCGTCGTCGCTGGAGCAACCTCTTGTCGTCTGTACCGTCGTCGCTGGAGCAACCTCTGCTGTCGCTGGAGTAACCTCGTCCGTCGGCGGAGCTCTCTGCGGTCTGTTTGGTCTGCCAGCGTGTGTCACACTCCCACCCTGAGCGTTACGGGGATCCCGGGCCAGAAAGTTTGGCGGGCGGCGGTTAGGAGGCGAGCAACGGAACCAGTCTCCCGCACTACCACTCTGCGAACAAGGCTCTCTGATGCCATCCGACTCTCATTACTTTGATTAATCGCGGGGCAGTCCGTCCTCACCTTGTCAGAGAGCAAACATGAACGGCACAGACTCGGGATGGGAGCGATCGCCAGTAGGGGTTCCACATGGTTCCTAATGCCGGGCTGGTAGGGGGGGAGTCACGGCCAGGTGGGATGGGCGCGTTGGCAGAAACCGCCTTGGGGCTCGGGGGCCGAAGGGCCAGGACGGCGCGTGAAGGCGGTCCCGGGTGGCGAGTGTGGACTTCCAGAGGATGTCACCCCAGGTTTTCCATCCGTGATTGGTGGTGGATCGGTATTGCTTGAGCGTCCAGGGCTTGGCAAGGGCCATGGCGAGCGGTTCCTGATACCAGGGGAGTTCGAGTAAAGCCTCACCGGCGAGGGCCGTCCACTCGGGGGCGAGGGAGAGGGTGACCGAAGACCTCGTCATCAATCGATCGGGTACAGCGGGGAACCAGGTCGGTGCACCGGTCGATTTTTCATTCTCGGCACTTTCTGCACATTACCCTAGTAATGCGCCTATGAAGCGATGATTTTCTCCACAAACAAAAGCGTATATGTAAACACGGCAAAAAAGAAGGCGGGGTGTCACAGCAAGGACCTGGCCCTAACCGCTAACGCCGTTCCCTCTGGGAAGAAGTTCAGATCCCAAGGTGTTGCGCACGACCACATTGTCTGTACTTCCATCCCACAGATATCATCAACGCAAGCTGGATGTCGCTGCACTGGTCTTGAAAGCACGCGCGACGACAGAGAGCTCACGTCTGGCAGAGAAGGGCTCGCGCGCAGGTACAGGCAAGGAGAACGACGTCCGGACAACCAACAGCGGCTTTCCATCATGCTCAGCTCCAACAGAGCATCATCCGGATCCTCCTTGCGGCGCCTACCTTTCCTTCACCGTCTACGACAATTACTGTCCCAACTGCAGCCTTCAACTCGGCACCCTACGACAACTCCTTTTCTCGAGCCTCAGCGTCGACCGTGCATCTCCTCGGCGAGGTATTCCGTTGAATCCTGGGCAAGTATGCGGCGGATGCTGGGACGAATGCTGGGCGTGAGCGGAGAGCAAACTTGGGCTGGGGCGATGTGATTCGGGCGATGGAGCAGGTCAATGGTCCCGCTGCGATGGAGGAACTCATGGAGTGGGGTGCGCGTCAAGGGGACCGGAGGGTGCAGAGGAAGCTGCTGCAGAAGGTATGTCTTTCTCCTTTTCTACATCGTTCAAGCCAGGGCATTACTCACCACTGTTCTCTTCATCCCTGTGTTCAGGCGCAAAGATGCAAAGACCTCGGCTTGCGGCCGCGAAGGGTGAGGAAGGCTTGGCCTTCGAGCCTCCGGCAGGAAGCGGAGTCATAGGCTCATTTCCCCACCATGCAGGTGGGTTCCCTCCTCCGCTTCGCTGCGCAACCTTCTCCCCTCCTCGACCTCGTCCACTACAACGTCCACCACCACGACAACATCAAGAACCCCGGCGCAACCCAGCGACAGTATTGCAAGCGCATAGTTGATCCCCAATATGGCACCCGACGATCCCAAGAAGCGCCGAGCTGCCGACGAAGGTCAAGATTCCGATCTCAGCGACGACGAGATCGAGCGTCGAATCGCCGCCTTCGACGAAAAAAAAGACGACGAGTTTTCGTGCGTCGAACGGCGCCTTGAGATTCCAAGACAGCCGCCCGGATCAGGTCCTGGACCAGCTGACGCCTCTCAATCTGTTCGATTGACCAGCTCTGGCGATTCTGGGGCGGAGGAACGGCGTCTGCGTGCATCCTCTGCCGGTGCCGGCGGAGGTCTGGCTGCACCGCTGCAGCCTGAAGGCCTCGTAGCAGCCGTTGATGAGGCAGAGCGGCAGAAGAAGGTGGCCTCGGGACCAGTGCAGTGCTGGTCCCTGATGTGTGCGCGGATGTAAGTCTCCGCATAGTCCTTGTCCTTGCACTCCTCGAAAGGGTATTTGACGCGCCGCAATTCGCCGGAGTGGCGCGAGTGCCAGTGTCGCAGGCAGTGGTCGCGAGTGCGGTACATTGCCGCACAACTTAGCGCACTGCACCTGTACTGCTGCCTACCGTTGACGCCGGTGATCTTGAGGGGCTCTGGGTAGCTTGTCATTTTTGTGGTGGTGGTCGTGCTGGTCATGGGTATCGTCTTCAAACAGGGTAAATGTCCTTTCATATCACTGGTCCACAAAGGAGACCTTGACAGCCTGATTTAATAAGGCTTGATGGTGCAATACTGCGGCCAGCGGCAATGGAAAGACATACCAATCTGAGTGTACTTGAGTGGTTCAGCAGTCTTCTCCATCTTTCAGTACTTATCATAATCATAGATTAGTATTCTGTAGATTTACTCCATCACTTTTACCTCAGCAGGAATCTAATCTGACTTCTGATAAACCTGGTTTAGATTTAGCTGGAGATCACTTCAGAGATGCAGGAATGATGCAGTATCAGGCTGCGGCTACTGAATACCCGTCACCCGTGATACGATTGGACACTTTATGAGGCGCGGGTCACCAGCGGATCAGTTGCAAATCAGAAGCGGGACACGGTTTGTCCCACTCTTTCTTGTTTCCTTCCTTTCTCTTTCATTTTCCCTCGCGGAAATCAAAGGTTAAAAAGGACAGGAGTCAGGAATGAAAGATGGCATTTGAATGAATATTTCTTCGGAGGAGGAAAGATCAGAAGGATCTTGTTCTGGCCCAAGAGCGTCGCTCAGATCGTCATCGCCTTCTTTCTCAAAGTCGTGGCCGGCCGCAGAGTAACAAAATGTAGTCGTCGAGCAGATTGAGCCACGAGGCGGTCAAATGTTTCACCCATGGTTGTTTTCCGCCGAACACCGTCTGAAGGTGTTGAGGTTTTCGGCGGTTGCTGCGCGCACGCACAGAATTAGAAGTGTCTCCGCGAGGAGCCTTCCGAGGCGCGGAACATCCGAGAGAACCAGCAGGGTTGCCGAAGTCCATTTGGAGAAGTCGATCTCTTGCAGGAGACGGCGCATCTTGACGTTTGGACCTTTTTTTTTTGCCGCATAATCCTTCATGCGCCCGGCCCCTGTGTGCTTGTCGCCGGCCTGACCGACGTATACTGCCACACCGTCAGGATGTAAAGCGTAAGCGCATGCCTGATCGCACCACCAGGGGCTGCAAACGCTGGCTCCGAAGAGCTCATCGAGCTCAATGCGGTCAGCCTTATTGCTGGCCGCCTGCTGCAACAGCACATAAAGCTTGTGGTTGTGGCGAAAAAGGTGGTCGGCCAGAACGAAGAAGAGGGGGAGGGCCGGCGAGGAAAGATGCATCTTGGGATGGATATCTGGTGCGTAGGCCATTCCGTTTGTGACGGCTGGCTTGCACTGCACGCCAAATTCGTCGTCCGTGCAGAAGTGCTCCGGCGCGCTTTTTTTCCGAAATGGCACAAAGCCAGTAGCCGAGCCTTTGCGCCGCTGCTTCTGATGGCGGGTCCGGCAAAGAGCGGGCGTATTTCATCAGCTCTTGGCGCTGTTGCGACAGTCGCGTCCGGGCCTTTCCGTTGGCAGACGGCTGGGAGCAGATTCCATCCGTTTTCGTGCGTCGAACGGCGCCTTGAGATTCCAAGACAGCCGCCCGGATCAGGTCCTGGACCAGCTGAAGCCTCTCAATCTGTTCGATTGACCAGCTCTGGCGATTCTGGGGCGGAGGAACGGCGTCTGCGTGCATCCTCTGCCGGTGCCGGCGGAGGTCTGGCTGCAGCCTGAAGGCCTCGTAGCAGCCGTTGATGAGGCAGAGCCGCAGAAGAAGGTGGCCTCGGGACCAGTGCAGTGCTGGTCCCTGATGTGTGCGCGGATGTAAGTCTCCGCATAGTCCTTGTCCTTGCACTCCTCGAAAGGGTATTTGACGCGCCGCAATTCGCCGGAGTGGCGCGAGTGCCAGTGTCGCAGGCAGTGGTCGCGAGTGCGGTACGTTGCCGCACAACTTGGCGCACTGCACCTGTACTGCTGCCTACCGTTGACGCCGGTGATCTTGAGGGGCTCTGGGTAGCTTGTCATTCTTTGTGGTGGTGGTCGTGCTGGTCATGGGTATCGTCTTCAAACAGGGTAAATGCCCTTTCATATCACTGGTCCACAAAGGAGACCTTGGCAGCCTGATTTAATAAGGCTTGATGGTGCAATACTGCGGCCAGCGGCAATGGAAAGACATACCAATCTGAGTGTACTTGAGTGGTTCAGCAGTCTTCTCCATCTTTCAGTACTTATCATAATCATAGATTAGTATTCTGTAGATTTACTCCATCACTTTTACCTCAGCAGGAATCTAATCTGACTTCTGATAAACCTGGTTTAGATTTAGCTGGAGATCACTTCAGAGATGCAGGAATGATGCAGTATCAGGCTGCGGCTACTGAATACCCGTCACCCGTGATACGATTGGACACTTTATGAGGCGCGGGTCACCAGCGGATCAGTTGCAAATCAGAAGCGGGACACGGTTTGGCCCACTCTTTCTTGTTTCCTTCCTTTCTCTTTTATTTTCCCTCGCGGAAATCAAAGGTTAAAAGGGACAGGAGTCAGGAATGAAAGATGGCATTTGAATGAATATTTCTTCGGAGGAGGAAAGATCAGAAGGATCTTGTTCTGGACCAAGAGCGTCGCTCAGATCGTCATCGCCTTCTTTCTCAAAGTCGTGGCCGGCCGCAGAGTAACAAAATGTAGTCGTCGAGCAGATTGAGCCACGAGGCGGTCAAATGTTTCACCCATGGTTGTTTTCCGCCGAACACCGTCTGAAGGTGTTGAGGTTTTCGGCGGTTGCTGCGCGCACGCACAGAATTAGAAGTGTCTCCGCGAGGAGCCTTCCGAGGCGCGGAACATCCGAGAGAACCAGCAGGGTTGCCGAAGTCCATTTGGAGAAGTCGATCTCTTGCAGGAGACGGCGCATCTTGACGTTTGGACCTTTTTTTTGCCGCATAATCCTTCATGCGCCCGGCCCCTGTGTGCTTGTCGCCGGCCTGACCGACGTATACTGCCACACCGTCAGGATGTAAAGCGTAAGCGCATGCCTGATCGCACCACCAGGGGCTGCAAACGCTGGCTCGAAGAGCTCATCGAGCTCAATTGCTGGCCGCCTGCTGCAACAGCACATAAAGCTTGTGGTTGTGGCGAAAAAGGTGGTCGGCCAGAACGAAGAAGAGGGGGAGGGCCGGCGAGGAAAGATGCATCTTGGGATGGATATCTGGTGCGTAGGCCATTCCGTTTGTGACGGCTGGCTTGCACTGCACGCCAAATTCGTCGTCCGTGTGACAGGGGTGGATCAGGTAAGAAGTGAAAGGAAAGGAAAATGAAGATTGCAGAGAGAGAAGGGTGTGGATAGAGTAGAGGGAGAAGAGAAGAAAGTTCTGGTGGTGGGTGGTGAGGAGATAGATACAAGGTTGAGTGCAGAATGGGCCTGCTTATATACCTTTGAGGGTCAAGTTAGCGAGGAAAAGGAGCGAAGGAACGGAGGGAGAGAGCCGAAGTAATTTGGGAAGGGATGCAGGCACGAGAAGAGAGGAAGGAAAGGCAGAGGAGAGGAGAAGGCAGGAGAGCAGAGGAGAACCGAGCGAGAGATTAAGGATGGCTTGCGGAGTAACTCATTTCACAAAAATGCGGAGTACTCCGCCAAATTTGGCGAGTTACTCCGCATTTTTCCTCCGCAGCATACTCCGCAAAATGTGCGGAGGACAGTTTTTTTGGCTGAAAATCGACGGAGTACTCCGCATTATTTTCAAAAAATGAGCAACTTCGGCGGAGTACTCCGCTCTGACATTATGGAAAATTTAGCGGAGTACGGAGTCAGGCCTTCAGGTCAGTCAAAATTTGACTACTCCGCTTACTCCGTATTTCCTCCGCATTTACTCCGCAAAAACGCCACCGTCATGAAATGAGATTTTATCAGCCGTTTCGGTGCCGTTCTTGAGCCGTTCTGATACCATCTTCAATGATTTTTTGGACTACTCCGCATTTACTCCGCAATGACGGAGTACTCCGCGCCTAATTTGACATTAAATTTGCGGAGTACGGAGTAACCTCTTCGCGACTGGCAAGAAAAGAGCGGAGTACGGAGTAACGCTGCACCGGCGGAAGAAAAATTTGCGGAGTACGGAGTAAGCCGACAAATTTGCCTGAAAAAGTGCGGAGTAACGGAGTACTCCGCCGAACACCTCATTTCGCTCGATGAAAATGCGGAGTACTCCGTACTTCATGAAACATCCGACTACTCCGCACTTGCGGAGTAAAACTCCGCACTTTTACTCCGCAAGCCATCCTTACGAGAGATTGCCGAAGCCAAGAGAAAGCCAAGAGAAGAAAGAGTGAAAGTGGCCTGATAGTTGGAAGGCCGAATGCCGAAGTGGTTGTGGCGTCGATGGCGTGCTCCGGCGTTAGACTTAAAGCCGGCGGCCGAATGTTAAGTCCGAAGTGGAGGTCCGTGCTACGGCCGAAGGTCCGGAGCTAGTCGTAGTGAGTACCTGTAACGGAGGTGTAGCTCGTCTCCATACTCACTAAGTCCTGACCTCCTCACTTATACCATTCCTTCTCCGTTCCTGACTCGTTCCCAGTCCCGTTCCTGTTATCATATCTAATCTCGCTCAGCTCCCACGTGGTTCTCTTCCTCACTCCATCACCTGTAGCTCCTCCCTTTGTATTCCTCTCTTCTTCCATCACTCAATACACACTCACGCATCCTCATAGTAACGCTTGCCGTTACATGGTGATGAGAGTGGAAGTTCTCCTACCCTTACCTTTACTCCTTTCCCCGCGCCATTTCTCCTCACCCTTATACACCTCTTCTTCGCGTTCCTTACCATGCCTTCAAGCTGCAGTCCACTCTTTCTCGTCCTCACCCCTCTCGACCCCTTCTTGCCTCCGAAAAGCATCGGCTTTCTTCCCTCGGATCGCTTCGACCTCAAGCTGGGCGGCACCAAAGACGAGGAGCACGTCCGTCCTTCACCTCTTCCCAGTTCAGCGAACTTTCTCTTTGCACGGCACACTTTACAGACGGAACACGCTTCCCTTTCCTTCTGGGGTGACGGTACGGTCGGACTCGTTCACATCCATCCGAAGGACACGACTTTGGTGAACGATCGACGTCTCAAGACTACGGAGCGAGTTAGCCTTCGGGACGGCGACATCATCCAGCTCGGCTTCTACGAGTCGTGGGACGGTCACACGGAGATGATTCTCGCACTACAGGTTCATCTCAAGGATTACCCTGCTCCACCGTCACTCGTTCAAGGGGGGGAGAGTACGATCACTTTCATTCCAGCGCCGGTGTCCGTCTTCGAGCACCTGCACTTTACCATCAACCGGCTTGAGGATCTTACTCAGCAGCTTGCTTCCACCAAGCAGCAGCTACAGGACTCGGTGGATCAACAGACAAGACATACATGCACACCACCGCGACCGTACGGTACCTTGTTGGAAGACCTTCGCGCCAGCCCGACTACGGCTGAAGGATCCTGCACCAGCCGCATCGTCGGTTCTTCTTCAACTCCTTTCCCATCTTCTCGCTCGACTGCTTTCGATGATGGTTCCTCAGCTCATCCAAGCCCTCCACCGTCCTCGGCAGCTGCATCGGTCGTCGCGTCCGCGTCCGAATCTGTCTCACCGTTGGCGTCGGGTCCGACCTCTGCGACTCTCCTTTCCCCTTCCGTCTCGTCAACCTTGACCAGTCCTTCTTCGTCGGTGACCGCACTCCCGACCTCAGTGTACTCGCCTGGGTCGCGCTTCACTTCAGCATCGACTTCTGTAGCAACCTCGGTACTGACCTCGGTACTGAGGTTGAAATCTACACCATCCCTCCCTGGGCCCCTCTCAGCAGCATCCGCAGTCTCTCTCAGCTCGTCGGAAACACCCTCTTCACCATCTTCACCGACATCCACATCGGTTCCAGCTTCCTCGCACTCTTCGTTCGTGTCCGGCTCCCCATCCTCAACGTCGATGTTACTCCCTACGGCGCCGAGCAACTTCAACCCATGTTCTGCACTTCGAGATTCCATCTCCGTCGCGGGACGCGCCGTTCGATCCATCGATGCTGTTCTTACCGGAGTTCGCGAGGCCTGGATGATGGCACGAGCGCAGCTTTTGGCTGAGCCTAGTCCCGTTCAGAGCGCACAGGTAGCTACGACACGGGTTTTGGAGGCTTGGCGTGTGGAACGCGCGGCACTCCACAGTCGAGCATCAGAGGTCCATGAGTGCGCGGGCGCGTTCGATGTGATGTCATTCCAGGATCGCAACACTTTTTCGACGCATCCATTGTCCTCGAGACGGCCTCCGCCTGATCCTTCGATCAGTGGACAGTGTGGTGCCTTTTTCCGATCACCAACCTTTGCCCGCCTCTGAGGTGACCCCAGCTCCGGCTGTTGCTGCTACTTCTTCAACATCTGCGGCGCTTCGGTTCCACGAGGGTTCGGCCCCATTCACCTTCCATACCTCTCCACCACACTATACTCCACCATTGGGCTCAGATGAATCCACGCGGCTATGCATGATCGTCGAAACCCTTCCTCACCTGGTCAATGCACGTCCCTTCCGATTTTCCTCGCCTTCCACGCTGAGCTGCTGCGATAGATCCGCGCATTCGAAACTCCTTTCGTCTACGCGCACTCTTCTTTCCACCTGTGGAAACGCTCGCCCACCGAGGCGAGCACGAATTTGTCGATCATCGGCTCCGCTGGGACGCTGAGCTCCTATCATTCCTTCTCAGCCACGTCCGATCTTTACCCGTTGATCATGCGCACGATCCAAGTTGTGCGGCAACGTACCGCACTCGCGACCACTGCCTGCGACACTGGCACTCGCGCCACTCCGGCGAATTGCGGCGCGTCAAATACCCTTTCGAGGAGTGCAAGGACAAGGACTATGCGGAGACTTACATCCGCGCACACATCAGGGACCAGCACTGCACTGGTCCCGAGGCCACCTTCTTCTGCGGCTCTGCCTCATCAACGGCTGCTACGAGGCCTTCAGGCTGCAGCCAGACCTCCGCCGGCACCGGCAGAGGATGCACGCAGACGCCGTTCCTCCGCCCCAGAATCGCCAGAGCTGGTCAATCGAACAGATTGAGAGGCTTCAGCTGGTCCAGGACCTGATCCGGGCGGCTGTCTTGGAATCTCAAGGCGCCGTTCGACGCACGAAAACGGATGGAATCTGCTCCCAGCCGTCTGCCAACGGAAAGGCCCGGACGCGACTGTCGCAACAGCGCCAAGAGCTGATGAAATACGCCCGCTCTTTGCCGGACCCGCCATCAGAAGCAGCGGCGCAAAGGCTCGGCTACTGGCTTTGTGCCATTTCGGAAAAAAAGCGCGCCGGAGCACTTCTGCACGGACGACGAATTTGGCGTGCAGTGCAAGCCAGCCGTCACAAACGGAATGGCCTACGCACCAGATATCCATCCCAAGATGCATCTTTCCTCGCCGGCCCTCCCCCTCTTCTTCGTTCTGGCCGACCACCTTTTTCGCCACAACCACAAGCTTTATGTGCTGTTGCAGCAGGCGGCCAGCAATAAGGCTGACCGCATTGAGCTCGATGAGCTCTTCGGAGCCAGCGTTTGCAGCCCCTGGTGGTGCGATCAGGCATGCGCTTACGCTTTACATCCTGACGGTGTGGCAGTATACGTCGGTCAGGCCGGCGACAAGCACACAGGGGCCGGGCGCATGAAGGATTATGCGGCAAAAAAAAGGTCCAAACGTCAAGATGCGCCGTCTCCTGCAAGAGATCGACTTCTCCAAATGGACTTCGGCAACCCTGCTGGTTCTCTCGGATGTTCCGCGCCTCGGAAGGCTCCTCGCGGAGACACTTCTAATTCTGTGCGTGCGCGCAGCAACCGCCGAAAACCTCAACACCTTCAGACGGTGTTCGGCGGAAAACAACCATGGGTGAAACATTTGACCGCCTCGTGGCTCAATCTGCTCGACGACTACATTTTGTTACTCTGCGGCCGGCCACGACTTTGAGAAAGAAGGCGATGACGATCTGAGCGACGCTCTTGGGCCAGAACAAGATCCTTCTGATCTTTCCTCCTCCGAAGAAATATTCATTCAAATGCCATCTTTCATTCCTGACTCCTGTCCTTTTTAACCTTTGATTTCCGCGAGGGAAAATGAAAGAGAAAGGAAGGAAACAAGAAAGAGTGGGACAAACCGTGTCCCGCTTCTGATTTGCAACTGATCCGCTGGTGACCCGCGCCTCATAAAATGTCCAATCGTATCACGGGTGACGGGTATTCAGTAGCCGCAGCCTGATACTGCATCATTCCTGCATCTCTGAAGTGATCTCCAGCTAAATCTAAACCAGGTTTATCAGAAGTCAGATTAGATTCCTGCTGAGGTAAAAGTGATGGAGTAAATCTACAGAATACTAATCTATGATTATGATAAGTACTGAAAGATGGAGAAGACTGCTGAACCACTCAAGTACACTCAGATTGGTATGTCTTTCCATTGCCGCTGGCCGCAGTATTGCACCATCAAGCCTTATTAAATCAGGCTGTCAAGGTCTCCTTTGTGGACCAGTGATATGAAAGGGCATTTACCCTGTTTGAAGACGATACCCATGACCAGCACGACCACCACCACAAAGAATGACAAGCTACCCAGAGCCCCTCAAGATCACCGGCGTCAACGGTAGGCAGCAGTACAGGTGCAGTGCGCCAAGTTGTGCGGCAACGTACCGCACTCGCGACCACTGCCTGCGACACTGGCACTCGCGCCACTCCGGCGAATTGCGGCGCGTCAAATACCCTTTCGAGGAGTGCAAGGACAAGGACTATGCGGAGACTTACATCCGCGCACACATCAGGGACCAGCACTGCACTGGTCCCGAGGCCACCTTCTTCTGCCGCTCTGCCTCATCAACGGCTGCTACGAGGCCTTCAGGCTGCAGCCAGACCTCCGCCGGCACCGGCAGAGGATGCACGCAGACGCCGTTCCTCCGCCCCAGAATCGCCAGAGCTGGTCAATCGAACAGATTGAGAGGCTTCAGCTGGTCCAGGACCTGATCCGGGCGGCTGTCTTGGAATCTCAAGGCGCCGTTCGACGCACGAAAACGGATGGAATCTGCTCCCAGCCGTCTGCCAACGGAAAGGCCCGGACGCGACTGTCGCAACAGCGCCAAGAGCTGATGAAATACGCCCGCTCTTTGCCGGACCCGCCATCAGAAGCAGCGGCGCAAAGGCTCGGCTACTGGCTTTGTGCCATTTCGGAAAAAAAGCGCGCCGGAGCACTTCTGCACGGACGACGAATTTGGCGTGCAGTGCAAGCCAGCCGTCACAAACGGAATGGCCTACGCACCAGATATCCATCCCAAGATGCATCTTTCCTCGCCGGCCCTCCCCCTCTTCTTCGTTCTGGCCGACCACCTTTTTCGCCACAACCACAAGCTTTATGTGCTGTTGCAGCAGGCGGCCAGCAATAAGGCTGACCGCATTGAGCTCGATGAGCTCTTCGGAGCCAGCGTTTGCAGCCCCTGGTGGTGCGATCAGGCATGCGCTTACGCTTTACATCCTGACGGTGTGGCAGTATACGTCGGTCAGGCCGGCGACAAGCACACAGGGGCCGGGCGCATGAAGGATTATGCGGCAAAAAAAAAGGTCCAAACGTCAAGATGCGCCGTCTCCTGCAAGAGATCGACTTCTCCAAATGGACTTCGGCAACCCTGCTGGTTCTCTCGGATGTTCCGCGCCTCGGAAGGCTCCTCGCGGAGACACTTCTAATTCTGTGCGTGCGCGCAGCAACCGCCGAAAACCTCAACACCTTCAGACGGTGTTCGGCGGAAAACAACCATGGGTGAAACATTTGACCGCCTCGTGGCTCAATCTGCTCGACGACTACATTTTGTTACTCTGCGGCCGGCCACGACTTTGAGAAAGAAGGCGATGACGATCTGAGCGACGCTCTTGGGCCAGAACAAGATCCTTCTGATCTTTCCTCCTCCGAAGAAATATTCATTCAAATGCCATCTTTCATTCCTGACTCCTGTCCTTTTTAACCTTTGATTTCCGCGAGGGAAAATGAAAGAGAAAGGAAGGAAACAAGAAAGAGTGGGACAAACCGTGTCCCGCTTCTGATTTGCAACTGATCCGCTGGTGACCCGCGCCTCATAAAATGTCCAATCGTATCACGGGTGACGGGTATTCAGTAGCCGCAGCCTGATACTGCATCATTCCTGCATCTCTGAAGTGATCTCCAGCTAAATCTAAACCAGGTTTATCAGAAGTCAGATTAGATTCCTGCTGAGGTAAAAGTGATGGAGTAAATCTACAGAATACTAATCTATGATTATGATAAGTACTGAAAGATGGAGAAGACTGCTGAACCACTCAAGTACACTCAGATTGGTATGTCTTTCCATTGCCGCTGGCCGCAGTATTGCACCATCAAGCCTTATTAAATCAGGCTGTCAAGGTCTCCTTTGTGGACCAGTGATATGAAAGGGCATTTACCCTGTTTGAAGACGATACCCATGACCAGCACGACCACCACCACAAAGAATGACAAGCTACCCAGAGCCCCTCAAGATCACCGGCGTCAACGGTAGGCAGCAGTACAGGTGCAGTGCGCCAAGTTGTGCGGCAACGTACCGCACTCGCGACCACTGCCTGCGACACTGGCACTCGCGCCACTCCGGCGAATTGCGGCGCGTCAAATACCCTTTCGAGGAGTGCAAGGACAAGGACTATGCGGAGACTTACATCCGCGCACACATCAGGGACCAGCACTGCACTGGTCCCGAGGCCACCTTCTTCTGCGCTCTGCCTCATCAACGGCTGCTACGAGGCCTTCAGGCTGCAGCCAGACCTCCGCCGGCACCGGCAGAGGATGCACGCAGACGCCGTTCCTCCGCCCCAGAATCGCCAGAGCTGGTCAATCGAACAGATTGAGAGGCTTCAGCTGGTCCAGGACCTGATCCGGGCGGCTGTCTTGGAATCTCAAGGCGCCGTTCGACGCACGAAAACGGATGGAATCTGCTCCCAGCCGTCTGCCAACGGAAAGGCCCGGACGCGACTGTCGCAACAGCGCCAAGAGCTGATGAAATACGCCCGCTCTTTGCCGGACCCGCCATCAGAAGCAGCGGCGCAAAGGCTCGGCTACTGGCTTTGTGCCATTTCGGAAAAAAAGCGCGCCGGAGCACTTCTGCACGGACGACGAATTTGGCGTGCAGTGCAAGCCAGCCGTCACAAACGGAATGGCCTACGCACCAGATATCCATCCCAAGATGCATCTTTCCTCGCCGGCCCTCCCCCTCTTCTTCGTTCTGGCCGACCACCTTTTTCGCCACAACCACAAGCTTTATGTGCTGTTGCAGCAGGCGGCCAGCAATAAGGCTGACCGCATTGAGCTCGATGAGCTCTTCGGAGCCAGCGTTTGCAGCCCCTGGTGGTGCGATCAGGCATGCGCTTACGCTTTACATCCTGACGGTGTGGCAGTATACGTCGGTCAGGCCGGCGACAAGCACACAGGGGCCGGGCGCATGAAGGATTATGCGGCAAAAAAAAGGTCCAAACGTCAAGATGCGCCGTCTCCTGCAAGAGATCGACTTCTCCAAATGGACTTCGGCAACCCTGCTGGTTCTCTCGGATGTTCCGCGCCTCGGAAGGCTCCTCGCGGAGACACTTCTAATTCTGTGCGTGCGCGCAGCAACCGCCGAAAACCTCAACACCTTCAGGCGGTGTTCGGCGGAAAACAACCATGGGTGAAACATTTGACCGCCTCGTGGCTCAATCTGCTCGACGACTACATTTTGTTACTCTGCGGCCGGCCACGACTTTGAGAAAGAAGGCGATGACGATCTGAGCGACGCTCTTGGGCCAGAACAAGATCCTTCTGATCTTTCCTCCTCCGAAGAAATATTCATTCAAATGCCATCTTTCATTCCTGACTCCTGTCCCTTTTAACCTTTGATTTCCGCGAGGGAAAATAAAAGAGAAAGGAAGGAAACAAGAAAGAGTACATATTCGGAAGTCGGAGATATGATGGGCGATTGGACCGTGTTACGTCAAGATATCACAGATCACTTAAAACTACAGGTGAGTACCCGGGGTAGCCACTGGCTAGGGTGTATGAACAAGAACTTGGACATCACAGCGGCAGACCGGAAGGAGACCGAAGGACGAAGACTGACTTAGCCAAGACTCAAGAGGCATCGGGAATCAGGATAAGAACGCAGAGAGCATGCTTAGGCCTTAGAGACTTGCATTTCCACAGCCAGAAAGCGCAGGCGCATCAGAATCAGTAGCGCTGTACAGATCCCACTTCAGACTTGGAGTACTACAAAATCTCATCGGGCATGCTGGCTGTCGCATGGCTGGTTGAGATTGTGAGCACAAATGGAACGTGGATCTTGGACAAGGCTCGGCACCTTATTACGAGTGACCAAATACTGGACGAAAGTATAGTACAGTATAGTGAAGGTGAGTGACCATCCGGAATCCGGGGTTTACTCCGCACGGAGACGGAGCGCGGAGCCGGCTAAAGAGCTCCCGGAGTGCCTTCATTTCCCCCGGAGCAAATTTGATTGAGGAGTACAATTTTTCCCCGGAGCCGGAGTAACCTGGTGACGAGCAGCTCAAAATCCCCGGAGCGCGGAGCAATCTCATCATGATGAAAAAATTCCCCGGAATTCCGCGGAGCAACCCCGGAGCTCATTTTCAGTCACGTGATGTCAAATAAATGAAAACGCCACCTTTTCACGGCCGAAAAAGGCAAAAGGGGTCCGTGCGTGTCCGGACTTCTGGTCGTTCATGTATAGCGAAGTTTTCACTGTAGTTCTCACTACCAAGTTTTAAAGTTTAAAAAGTGAAGATAGTTGCCGAGCTTTGATCTTGGAAGTATGGTGGTATAGTGGCCAGTGGGGCGAGCAAATGGATATAGAAGCAGGAATCAGAACGAGGATAGAACAACATAGGGCAATGCGATGATCAGGCACTCCGCACTGACATCGTCGTCATTCGTCAACAATCAACATTCAACTGGACCGTCGTGGTGACGTGGGTCGTGGACCGGTCTTGGGATTGGGGTTTTGGAGGCAATTAAGATGATACCCGTTTTAGAGGAACGCTTCAAAAACGGGGTTGGTTCTTGGAATCGCATATCGCACGAACAGAGGTCGGCATGGGTATGAGTACACTTTGGGTATGAGCTATCAGATACTCAAGTTTCGATACTTGAGAATTACTTGGGTAATACTTACCATACCCAAGAGGCAAGATGTACCCAAGAATGTACTTACCCTAAACTTACCCCAGTTCAATCCCAGTTCTGGCACCATGGTGAGATTACAGCGGGATCTTTATATTGTAGGTCAGTGGAGACGATCGCATTCATCATCATGGTGAGTGGTACCTCACACCATGGTGTTAAATTTATCACTATAGTGACAAAGTTCTTTTGATCGTTGTCACTATAGTGACAGCTACTGTGTGACTCTTACGGACTGGGCAACAGTGGTTGGAACAAATTTCGTGAGACCCCTCACAGAACAACGAAGGATGAAATTCAGCATGGTACTACTCTCCGTCCTTATGAAGCCTGAGGAGTTGCTTGTACCAAAAATGAAGCAGGTGGTGAGGAGTTAGCATTGTTGTGTATTTTGAGTTTTAGCTGCCAGTGTGCTAACTGTGACGGAGCTGGGTCGGAGGTTGCTACGGGATTGACGGAGTCCGGGACGGGCTGAGTCGAGAGGGTCATGAGGGCAATATTTGTTCGGGAACAAGAGATCGGGGCGAGGATCTCACGGTCCACTGTGGAAGAAACAACTTGACAGCTACCACCACTTGAAACAGACACACACGACAGAATCCCAGACAGCAGCTTTCGTTCTCGTTTTCCGTTCAAAAGTTCGTGCTGCCACACTCACCCTCTGAAGAGTTGTCACTTGTCCCTCAAGTTCATTGGTTGCTTCCGTGGTCCCATTCTGCATGGTGAGTTTCATCAACCCCTTTCCACTTCAAATACCCTTCCTATCAGACCAGACGTCTGACTTCTCTCCCTCGTCCTTTTTAGGCATGGAATTCCCCAGACTTTTAAGTATGGGGTTATAGAACCGGTTTTCTCCTCGGCCGAGAGCCCAAATCGAACATTGCCTTACAAACTATCCTTTTTTTTCGACCTTTCACGTTTTGCCATTAAATGATTCTTCTCATCTTCTCGATCTCTTCATCGTCCCAAATTTTGACTGCGTTACGGCCTCTCTTTCACATGGTATCGTCCCAATGTCGTGTCGGCTTCGTTGGGGAGGGGGGCCCTCCTCGGCCGAGCTTCAACTGTCGTTGCGCAACGATAACTCTCCCACCACACATCTTCAGCAACAAATCAAAATACACAGCAATACTAACTCTTCACCAAATGATTTGTTTTCGATGCGGACAAATGCTCAGGCTGCATATGTACAGAGAGTAGCACGTTGCCGAATTCCAGACTGCTTTGTGTTGTGAGCAAAGGTGTTATGGTGAATGCATCCACAGGCAAAAGTGTTGGTTCAAGCTGTGGTTCTATGAAAACTAAGGCTCCGAGGTCTGCAAGCGCAGCACCACTCACCGCTCACCACTCACAGTACCTGGGTGAACTTCACAGCAAGCGAGTATCTTCACCAACACATTCAATTTCTAGACGGAAAAGTGTGAAAGCAAGGCGATTGGAAGAGGTATCCTACTGTCACGTTAGGATTGTCGTTTATGATGTGTAGAAAGAAGTTGTGGTGGATGCATCCACACCCATCAGAGGTGTCGGTTTTTTTTTTTTTTGGTTTTTTGGGTGGTTAGTTTTGGTTTTTCTCACGGCGACCTTGTCAACCCGACAAGGGTGACATCGCACAAAGAACCACCACTCACCAGTGACGAGAGCAAAATCAGAATTACCACAAAGCCTCACAATCACTTATCGGGGGCAATTGAAGGGTGGCGCAGCCATCCTGATGTTGCTTCTCCTGCAAGTTATGGTGAATGCATTCACACCCACAAGTGTATTCACACAGAGGTGTCGTTTTTTTTTCTCTTTTTTCCTTGGTTTTTTTACTGCAGGCTTTGTCGTCCCGATCGGGACGACAATTGACAATGCATCACCAGTCACCACAGCAAATACAGAATTACCTCAGAACATCACAGTCAGTTCTCGTGGGCAATTGAAGGGTGGCGCAGCCACCCTGATGTTGCCTCGCACAAATGGCCGATTCACTGCGCTTCTAGTCTTTTTCCGAGGGTCACAGCTCACAGAAGTCTGGGGAAGACTCTTGATCTTCAGTCAAGGTCACTATCCGCTGTTATCCTCGCTGGTGTTTTCCAAGACTGGATCGACTCTTGCCTCGCCAATCGACAGGGCATTGTCCAGATGTTGTCCTCAATCGAGTCTCTCGCTGGTGTTGACGTCCTGTGCTCCGACAAGACTGATACTCTCACTGACAACAAGCTTCCCATCTACGACTCCTTCACCTCTGAGGGTGTCGGTTTCTACTACATGATGGCCGTCGCTGCTCTACTCTCGTCACACAGCGTCAAGTTTCTCGACCCTATCGACAAGTTTACTATCGCCACGCTCAAGGACTACCCAGGTGCCTAGGAAGAGGTCACGGACATCTTCCCTGCCTCGGTCCTGCCCTCAACCAGCGTTCTCGGTCTTCCCATTGTGATGGACATGCTTCCCATCACGGGTCTCATACCTGGCTTGACCAGCTTGTTGCCGGCAGCGACGACACTTCCTGCTGTTACGACTCTGATCCCTACAAGCGTACTGCCCATTGGAGCCACCTCCGTCGTCGCTGGAGCAACCTCTTGTCGTCTGTACCGTCGTCGCTGGAGCAACCTCTGCTGTCGCTGGAGTAACCTCGTCCGTCGGCGGAGCTCTCTGCGGTCTGTTTGGTCTGCCAGCGTGTGTCACACTCCCACCCTGAGCGTTACGGGGATCCCGGGCCAGAAAGTTTGGCGGGCGGCGGTTAGGAGGCGAGCAACGGAACCAGTCTCCCGCACTACCACTCTGCGAACAAGGCTCTCTGATGCCATCCGACTCTCATTACTTTGATTAATCGCGGGGCAGTCCGTCCTCACCTTGTCAGAGAGCAAACATGAACGGCACAGACTCGGGATGGGAGCGATCGCCAGTAGGGGTTCCACATGGTTCCTAATGCCGGGCTGGTAGGGGGGGAGTCACGGCCAGGTGGGATGGGCGCGTTGGCAGAAACCGCCTTGGGGCTCGGGGGCCGAAGGGCCAGGACGGCGCGTGAAGGCGGTCCCGGGTGGCGAGTGTGGACTTCCAGAGGATGTCACCCCAGGTTTTCCATCCGTGATTGGTGGTGGATCGGTATTGCTTGAGCGTCCAGGGCTTGGCAAGGGCCATGGCGAGCGGTTCCTGATACCAGGGGAGTTCGAGTAAAGCCTCACCGGCGAGGGCCGTCCACTCGGGGGCGAGGGAGAGGGTGACCGAAGACCTCGTCATCAATCGATCGGGTACAGCGGGGAACCAGGTCGGTGCACCGGTCGATTTTTCATTCTCGGCACTTTCTGCACATTACCCTAGTAATGCGCCTATGAAGCGATGATTTTCTCCACAAACAAAAGCGTATATGTAAACACGGCAAAAAAGAAGGCGGGGTGTCACAGCAAGGACCTGGCCCTAACCGCTAACGCCGTTCCCTCTGGGAAGAAGTTCAGATCCCAAGGTGTTGCGCACGACCACATTGTCTGTACTTCCATCCCACAGATATCATCAACGCAAGCTGGATGTCGCTGCACTGGTCTTGAAAGCACGCGCGACGACAGAGAGCTCACGTCTGGCAGAGAAGGGCTCGCGCGCAGGTACAGGCAAGGAGAACGACGTCCGGACAACCAACAGCGGCTTTCCATCATGCTCAGCTCCAACAGAGCATCATCCGGATCCTCCTTGCGGCGCCTACCTTTCCTTCACCGTCTACGACAATTACTGTCCCAACTGCAGCCTTCAACTCGGCACCCTACGACAACTCCTTTTCTCGAGCCTCAGCGTCGACCGTGCATCTCCTCGGCGAGGTATTCCGTTGAATCCTGGGCAAGTATGCGGCGGATGCTGGGACGAATGCTGGGCGTGAGCGGAGAGCAAACTTGGGCTGGGGCGATGTGATTCGGGCGATGGAGCAGGTCAATGGTCCCGCTGCGATGGAGGAACTCATGGAGTGGGGTGCGCGTCAAGGGGACCGGAGGGTGCAGAGGAAGCTGCTGCAGAAGGTATGTCTTTCTCCTTTTCTACATCGTTCAAGCCAGGGCATTACTCACCACTGTTCTCTTCATCCCTGTGTTCAGGCGCAAAGATGCAAAGACCTCGGCTTGCGGCCGCGAAGGGTGAGGAAGGCTTGGCCTTCGAGCCTCCGGCAGGAAGCGGAGTCATAGGCTCATTTCCCCACCATGCAGGTGGGTTCCCTCCTCCGCTTCGCTGCGCAACCTTCTCCCCTCCTCGACCTCGTCCACTACAACGTCCACCACCACGACAACATCAAGAACCCCGGCGCAACCCAGCGACAGTATTGCAAGCGCATAGTTGATCCCCAATATGGCACCCGACGATCCCAAGAAGCGCCGAGCTGCCGACGAAGGTCAAGATTCCGATCTCAGCGACGACGAGATCGAGCGTCGAATCGCCGCCTTCGACGAAAAAAAAGACGACGAGTTTTCGTGCGTCGAACGGCGCCTTGAGATTCCAAGACAGCCGCCCGGATCAGGTCCTGGACCAGCTGACGCCTCTCAATCTGTTCGATTGACCAGCTCTGGCGATTCTGGGGCGGAGGAACGGCGTCTGCGTGCATCCTCTGCCGGTGCCGGCGGAGGTCTGGCTGCAGCCTGAAGGCCTCGTAGCAGCCGTTGATGAGGCAGAGCGGCAGAAGAAGGTGGCCTCGGGACCAGTGCAGTGCTGGTCCCTGATGTGTGCGCGGATGTAAGTCTCCGCATAGTCCTTGTCCTTGCACTCCTCGAAAGGGTATTTGACGCGCCGCAATTCGCCGGAGTGGCGCGAGTGCCAGTGTCGCAGGCAGTGGTCGCGAGTGCGGTACATTGCCGCACAACTTAGCGCACTGCACCTGTACTGCTGCCTACCGTTGACGCCGGTGATCTTGAGGGGCTCTGGGTAGCTTGTCATTCTTTGTGGTGGTGGTCGTGCTGGTCATGGGTATCGTCTTCAAACAGGGTAAATGTCCTTTCATATCACTGGTCCACAAAGGAGACCTTGACAGCCTGATTTAATAAGGCTTGATGGTGCAATACTGCGGCCAGCGGCGGAGCCCAATCAATGGAAAGACATACCAATCTGAGTGTACTTGAGTGGTTCAGCAGTCTTCTCCATCTTTCAGTACTTATCATAATCATAGATTAGTATTCTGTAGATTTACTCCATCACTTTTACCTCAGCAGGAATCTAATCTGACTTCTGATAAACCTGGTTTAGATTTAGCTGGAGATCACTTCAGAGATGCAGGAATGATGCAGTATCAGGCTGCGGCTACTGAATACCCGTCACCCGTGATACGATTGGACACTTTATGAGGCGCGGGTCACCAGCGGATCAGTTGCAAATCAGAAGCGGGACACGGTTTGGCCCACTCTTTCTTGTTTCCTTCCTTTCTCTTTCATTTTCCCTCGCGGAAATCAAAGGTTGAAAGGGACAGGAGTCAGGAATGAAAGATGGCATTTGAATGAATATTTCTTCGGAGGAGGAAAGATCAGAAGGATCTTGTTCTGGCCCAAGAGCGTCGCTCAGATCGTCATCGCCTTCTTTCTCAAAGTCGTGGCCGGCCGCAGAGTAACAAAATGTAGTCGTCGAGCAGATTGAGCCACGAGGCGGTCAAATGTTTCACCCATGGTTGTTTTCCGCCGAACACCGTCTGAAGATGTTGAGGTTTTCGGCGGTTGCTGCGCGCACGCACAAAATTAGAAGTGTCTCCGCAAGGAGCCTTCCGAGGCGCGGAACATCCGAGAGAACCAGCAGGGTTGCCGGAGTCCATTTGGAGAAGTCGATCTCTTGTAGGAGACGGCGCATCTTGACGTTTGGACCTTTTTTTTGCCGCATAATCCTTCATGCGCCCGGCCCCTGTGTGCTTGTCGCCGGCCTGACCGAGGGTATACTGCCGTACCTTCAGGGCTCAAAGCGTAATCGTATGCCTGATCGCACCTCCAGGGGCTGCAAACGCTGGCTTCGAAGAGCTCATCGAGCTCAATGCGGTCAGCCTTATTGCTGGCCGCCTGCTGCAACAGCACATAAAGCTTGTGGTTGTGGCGAAAAAGGTGGTCGGCCAGAACGAAGAAGAGGGGGAGGGCCGGCGAGGAAAGATGCATCTTGGGATGGATATCTGGTGCGTAGGCCATTCCGTTTGTGACGGCTGGCTTGCACTGCACGCCGAATTTGTTGATGTAGATCGACCGAATCATTGATTGGGTTCCAGCCATCGTCCATCTCCACTCGTCCTCGTTGGAACATTTCGATCTCGGCCAACGTAGGCTCTATGTCCTCCACGATGAGGTCAGATACTTTGACATCCTTCACGCAGTAGCCGTCGGAGTAGTCATCGTTCTGGAATTTGTAATTGTCGCCATGCTTGATGAGTTTGCCGGGGTAGACTCGCTGAATCTCTGATGGAACGAAGAGTTGCTGCTGCGGTCGTTTGTTAAGAGCATTGTTGCAGCTGTGTTGGAGGGAGAAATGGCTGCCCTTTTATACCTTTCGTCGTGATTCGGTGCGCAGTCGAAGCGCAGCAATGTTTGCGCGGTTTTTGCGGTAATTTTGCGGGGAAACCAAATCGTTGCGCAACGAATTGTGTGCACTATTTGCACGAAAACCACAACCAACCAGCCGCAAGCAGACATTACTACATACAAACGCATTGACTCGAGGTCAGCAGAAACAATCACGAATCAATAGAAGAGTATAGTATCAGCGAAACAAAGTGAGCAGTTGAGAATTGAGATGCGGAAGAAATAGTAAAAGGGATTGAACAACGAGCAGTGCTTTTCATAGGTCATATGACCCTTATTTTGGGGGTCTGGTCATATGACATGACTCCTATTTGGTTTTGGATCCGAGGTCGGTCATATGATATGACTCCTATTATAGGTCATATGACCCTAATTTCGGGTCATATCACTCATATCGGGTCATATTTTGAAAAAAGGCTGAAAATCGCAATCGGAGCTCTTATTTTGATCCTTGCTGGCAGCAAAAGCCTGTACCACCTGTTAGATTTCCTTTTATTTTAGTAGATGATGGGTTAAATGAGAGTGACGGTGTTCCGGAGCTGGAGCGGTAGTCTATTGGTGTGACGGCCCGCTTCGGCGGTTATGTAAGCATATCTTTGACGCGTCGAGACGCGTGCGTCTCGAGTCTCGACGCGTCAATTCATATTGTGCGACGCAGCGTACTCTTCTCTTCGTTTTCACCTCATCTCCTGACTCCTGCCCTTCTCACCTCGTTCATCTCTCATTCTCTCTCGTTCTGTCCATCTACTTCCGCCTTCACGCATACAAGCATCCTATATAGGTTCTGCTGCTTAACGTTCAATCCACACGATCACACTCATCCAGTCATTCAGTCCTACCCTCTCGCCGACCTCATCGCTTTCCACCTCGCGTACAGCTTTCCGTACCAGTTGCGCCCATCGCGCTGCCAAGAACGTCCCACTTGCCCGTGAGTATATGCTTGCATCTCAGACGCTCGTCATAGTAGTACCGACTACTGACGCCCGTTCCTTACCTTGCACTTTGGGTTTCTCTCTCTCCCAGAACTCATCCTTCGCCGCCATTCGCCATCTTCGTGACTTGCTGTCGTCGGTTCTTTTACGTGCAGCTGGCAGCCTTCTCAGTTCTCAGCACCTCATTCACCGTCAGCCCTCAGGCCTCAGTCTCTTTCCGTGAGTGAATGACGAACGTCATTGTATCCTCCTACCCAGATCAGATCTGTACTGATGCTACTTCTGCGGTCTGCCTCTCTTTCCCAATCATGCAGGTTCCATTGTTCGCTTTCGTCTTGCCCGTCATCGTCATCAAGCGCACATTCCCTGCTTTCGTCTCGCCCGTCGTCGTCAGCTGTCGTCGGTTCTTTTACGCCTTCCCAGTTCTCAGCACCTCATTCACCGCCAGCCCTCAGTCTCTTTGCGTGAGTGAATGAAGAGTGTCATTGTATCCTCCTACCCAGATCTGTACTGATGCTACTTCTGCGGTCTGCCTCTCTCTCCCGATCATGCAGGTCCCACTGTTCGCTTGCGTCTCGCCCGTCGCCGGCATCAAGCGTATAATCCCTGCCTTCGTCTCGCCCGTCGTCGTCGTCAAGCGCACATTCCCTGCTCAACATGACCGAATCCGTAGCAGTCATGGATGAAGCTGCGATTCGCGCTGCCATGCAGGCGGAGCTGGATGGCGTTGACGCCCTTGCTCGATACCGATGGGACAACAACTACAACATCTTCGAATTCGGGGAAACGATCGACGCCATTCCCAACGCCACACCAGCCTTGACGGATTCGCTGCGTCAGGTCGCGTACGCTTTCGACGAGCCAGACACCCGCGCGGAGGCTTTCAATTCAACACCATCTCTCTCGTATCCAGAGTCTCAAGAGCGTTATAAAGCGGTACAAGAAGGGCCTACGTACGACGACTACCTACAGTTCTCCTCCAGCCAGTCACAGCAGATGAGCTCTCAATCTCAAGCCTCTCAAGCCCATTCGACGCCGTCTGCATTCCGGGCTCCTCCTTCCAGGCAACCTCAACGGCTACAAATTCCTCGGAACGATCCTGAACCACCATCTGTGCGCAGGTCTCCCCGTGGAGTTACCCAATCCCGTCGCCTTTCGGGATACGCTGTTGGAGAAGATGCGGAGGAAAGCAGCCGCGCCACGCGCCGCACATCCGGACCAGGCCCTAGCTCGGAGCGTCAAGGCGATCTCGGATTTACACCGTCGCCTTCCAAAAGGCTCGAACTCTCCAGCAGCGACTCCGATGAAGCAGAGGAGGCGCCATTGGGCTCCAAACGAAGCGCTCTCCCGGTCTCCGGCGATTTACGACAACCAGCCCCCAAGAAACCTAAAGGAAGTGCTTCCAAGTCTTCTAAAGACAGTTCGTCCAAGGCTGCATCTCGGCATCCTCCCGCGCCACCTACGCGAGCAGAGCGGCAACAACATGCCTCTGCGGCCAAGATCGTCACCCCCGCAAGACAGAACAGCAACCGTCCTCCCGAGTCAGAGGTGATTACGATCGAAGATGATGGTGACGACTCACCCCGCGTTCGCAGAGTCCTCGAGGGGAAGAACGCCCGTAAACGCTTCATGGAGGGCGACATTGCTATCTCGGTGGCAGCGAAGAACAGCATCCTCGGTGCTGTGCAAGATGTGGACGCCTACGACGGCTACAAGTACATCAGCAGCGAATGGACGGACGCCACTAAAACCTTTGTGAAGGAGAAGTGGTGGTGCCTGGTCTGCAAGTCTCCCAAGTCGTGTTCAAAGGCCGGAAAGCCCAGCAACCTTCGGACTCATCGGAGTCTGTGCCCCATTCCTCCAGGCGGGATTCCTCCAGACGAAGACATTGAGGAGGTGAAGGACGATTCCGGCACGGCAAAGCGGCGCTTCAAGCTCAAAGGCAAATCTGCCTCTTCCTCTGCTTCAACGACCCTGGCCGCCACTTCGTATCATGGACCTAGCCTTCACGGATGGCTCAACGGGCAGCAGCCTATGCATGTCAAACTCACACGACGGCTGGGACTCGTAAACGTTGTCATGATGTAACGGCAAGCGTTACTATGAGGATGCGTGAGTGTGTATTGAGTGATGGAAGAAGAGAGGAATACAAAGGGAGGAGCTACAGGTGATGGAGTGAGGAAGAGAACCACGTGGGAGCTGAGCGAGATTAGATATGATAACAGGAACGGGACTGTGAACGAGTCAGGAACGGAGAAGGAATGGTATAAGTGAGGAGGTCAGGACTTAGTGAGTATGGAGACGAGCTACACCTCCGTTACATGCCCCCCAGAAGAAGCTCGCTGTCCCGAGTGAGCCTAAAAGAGCGCAAAACGGTACGGAAGGCATGTGTAGAAGAAGTCTGGACTCTGGAGTGGGCGGGATCGTGCGCATGATCAACGGGTAAAGATCGGACGTGGCTGAGAAGGAATGATAGGAGCTCAGCGTCCCAGCGGAGCCGATGATCGACAAATTCGTGCTCGCCTCGGTGGGCGAGCGTTTCCACAGGTGGAAAGAAGAGTGCGCGTAGACGAAAGGAGTTTCGAATGCGCGGATCTATCGCAGCAGCTCAGCGTGGAAGGCGAGGAAAATCGGAAGGGACGTGCATTGACCAGGTGAGGAAGGGTTTCGACGATCATGCATAGCCGCGTGGATTCATCTGAGCCCAATGGTGGAGTATAGTGTGGTGGAGAGGTATGGAAGGTGAATGGGGCCGAACCCTCGTGGAACCGAAGCGCCGCAGATGTTGAAGAAGTAGCAGCAACAGCCGGAGCTGGGGTCACCTCAGAGGCGGGCAAAGGTTGGTGATCGGAAAAAGGCACCACACTGATCGAAGGATCAGGCGGAGGCCGTCTCGAGGACAATGGATGCGTCGAAAAAGTGTTGCGATCCTGGAATGACATCACATCGAACGCGCCCGCGCACTCATGGACCTCTGATGCTCGACTGTGGAGTGCCGCGCGTTCCACACGCCAAGCCTCCAAAACCCGTGTCGTAGCTACCTGTGCGCTCTGAACGGGACTAGGCTCAGCCAAAAGCTGCGCTCGTGTCATCATCCAGGCCTCGCGAACTCCGGTAAGAACAGCATCGATGGATCGAACGGCGCGTCCCGCGACGGAGATGGAATCTCGAAGTGCAGAACATGGGTTGAAGTTGCTCGGCGCCGTAGGGAGTAACATCGACGTTGAGGATGGGGAGCCGGACACGAACGAAGAGTGCGAGGAAGCTGGAACCGATGTGGATGTCGGTGAAGATGGTGAAGAGGGTGTTTCCGACGAGCTGAGAGAGACTGCGGATGCTGCTGAGAGGGGCCCAGGGAGGGATGGTGTAGATTTCAACCTCAGTACCGAGGTCAGTACCGAGGTTGCTACAGAAGTCGATGCTGAAGTGAAGCGCGACCCAGGCGAGTACACTGAGGTCGGGAGTGCGGTCACCGACGAAGAAGGACTGGTCAAGGTTGACGAGACGGAAGGGGAAAGGAGAGTCGCAGAGGTCGGACCCGACGCCAACGGTGAGACAGATTCGGACGCGGACGCGACGACCGATGCAGCTGCCGAGGACGGTGGAGGGCTTGGATGAGCTGAGGAACCATCATCGAAAGCAGTCGAGCGAGAAGATGGGAAAGGAGTTGAAGAAGAACCGACGATGCGGCTGGTGCAGGATCCTTCAGCCGTAGTCGGGCTGGCGCGAAGGTCTTCCAACAAGGTACCGTACGGTCGCGGTGGTGTGCATGTATGTCTTGTCTGTTGATCCACCGAGTCCTGTAGCTGCTGCTTGGTGGAAGCAAGCTGCTGAGTAAGATCCTCAAGCCGGTTGATGGTAAAGTGCAGGTGCTCGAAGACGGACACCGGCGCTGGAATGAAAGTGATCGTACTCTCCCCCCTTGAACGAGTGACGGTGGAGCAGGGTAATCCTTGAGATGAACCTGTAGTGCGAGAATCATCTCCGTGTGACCGTCCCACGACTCGTAGAAGCCGAGCTGGATGATGTCGCCGTCCCGAAGGCTAACTCGCTCCGTAGTCTTGAGACGTCGATCGTTCACCAAAGTCGTGTCCTTCGGATGGATGTGAACGAGTCCGACCGTACCGTCACCCCAGAAGGAAAGGGAAGCGTGTTCCGTCTGTAAAGTGTGCCGTGCAAAGAGAAAGTTCGCTGGACTGGGAAGAGGTGAAGGACGGACGTGCTCCTCGTCTTTGGTGCCGCCCAGCTTGAGGTCGAAGCGATCCGAGGGAAGAAAGCCGATGCTTTTCGGAGGCAAGAAGGGGTCGAGAGGGGTGAGGACGAGAAAGAGTGGACTGCAGCTTGAAGGCATGGTAAGGAACGCGAAGAAGAGGTGTATAAGGGTGAGGAGAAATGGCGCGGGGAAAGGAGTAAAGGTAAGGCCGTAAGGGTAGGAGAACGTCCACTCTCATCACCATGTAACGGCAAGCGTTACTATGAGGATGCGTGAGTGTGTATTGAGTGATGGAAGAAGAGAGGAATACAAAGGGAGGAGCTACAGGTGATGGAGTGAGGAAGAGAACCACGTGGGAGCTGAGCGAGATTAGATATGATAACAGGAACGGGACTGGGAACGAGCCAGGAACGGAGAAGGAATGGTATAAGTGAGGAGGTCAGGACTTAGTGAGTATGGAGACGAGCTACACCTCCGTTACACATGAACGCCCTTCCTTTCCAGCATCTCGGCTCGGAGCCGGTACACAATATGGTCAAGTCCATCGATGCGAAGGCGACACTTGCGCTGACGTCTGGCGCCACTGTTCGACGTGACCTTGTTGCCTTCCACCGCAACCTGGAGACGGACATGAAGACTCGGCTGAGGAGTATCGACACCCTCTTCTCCGTACAGCACGATGCCTGGACAAGTAAGGGTTCCAGTATTCCTTCGTAGCCATGCTGGCGACGTACGTCGATCAAGACTGGGAGTTCAGTGAGACGCTACTGTCCTTCGACGTCCTCAAGGAGAAACATACAGGAGCCACGTTCAGCGGACACTTGACCCGGACTCTGTTGGGTTATGATCTCGGCGACAAATGGGCCGGATCTGTCACGAGTGACTCTGCCGGCACGAATCATCGGATGATGGACGTTCTGGAGTACGCTCCGGAACTCGATCAACTTCGACCAGATGGACGAGGACAGCTCAGTATCGATCGGACGTCTGCTACTCAGATGAAGGCCTCCGTCTCGGCTTTTCCTCGCGCAAGTATGCGGCAATCATACAGATGGAGAGCGGACGAAAGCAAGATACTCTGCATGAATCATCACATCAATCTAGCAGTGCGCGCGGGATTTGCAAGCTTAGGAATCATCATCAAGTCCAAGACGCAGAGGAAGGTCCTCGACCTGCAACCAGTCCCCGCTATCCTGGTTCAAGACGAAGAAGGCCGCAACGTCGAGATCGACTTTGAGTCGTGGTGCCCTGATGAGCCACCGGTGCGGGACGCAGGAGCGCAGCCAAGCAAGGCAGCCACACTTGGTCTTCCACTCCAGCCGGGCCCAGAGCGAGAAGGAAAGGGAAAGGGGCGGGCGGTCGACCTCTATGCGGAAGATGAGGGTGGTATCAGTCAAGCAACTTCGTCATCTGCGGATGATGCGGCCGAGGAGGAAGAGCTGGATTCCCCGGTCGAAGAGGAGGACGATACCTCTGAAGATGACGGTGTTGCAAGCGATGTCGAGGAAGAAGACTACGAATCGTCGGACGAGGGAGATATGGGATCAGAGGAAGATGAGCTGCTCTCCGATGACGGCGGCGGCCCGGAGGTGGATGGTCCTTCGAAGACTAGGATCTCCAAGACGGAAGACCAAGGTCAACGCCGTCACCAAGCTCGAGGCCTTTACAACATCAATCCACCGAGGCCCCGGAAGGAGGGACAACTTTCGCGCTAGGATGGCGAAGGAGTACCATATGAGGCCCAAGCTCGCCAAAGCGCCCTTCCCGCCCAAGCCAAACGCTACACGCTGGAACTCTCACTTTCGGATGATCAAGGCAGCGCTCAAGATTCGCGAGGCCGTTGATGCACACTGTCGAGCCCATCTCGGAAAGAAGAACGAGAAGATCGGAGCCTACCTTCTCACGGACGCGGAATGGACGATGCTGGAGAATCTGTTGCCGGTGCTTAAGCTGGCAGAGGAGGCGACCAAGGAGCTCAAAAAGGCACGCGGAACTCTTTATATGGTCCTCGATCACCACGCCAGCCTTCGCGATAAGATCAGTGCCACCATCGCTGGTCTGAGCACCGCTGATCTCGGCCCGGAGACGACGGCATCCCTGAGGTCCTTCTTAACAGCTATGAGCGCGAAGCTGACGAAGTATCGCTCCCTCGCCCTTCACAATCGATACACACTCGTGGCTGCATTGCTGAACCCAGAGAATCGGATGGAGCTTTTCGAACTGGCGTACCCGTCGTATGCGAAGGAGGCCGACTGGCCGAGAACGCATTACGAGACATCATGAAGGAATGGCTGGGCACAGAGGAGGGTAACGGTCAAAGAGGCTCGACGGCTGCAAACACGAATGGAGCAGGAGCTTCGTCGACCAAGCTCCAAGAAGCCAAACGGCTACGACAGCAGCAACTTGCAGAAGCAAGACGCAAGAAGAATGACGACGACTCAGACGAGGTAGCGCGATACCTCAACATCAAGAACTGCCCCTGGCGAGACTCGGACGAAACGCCGTACAAGTGGTGGCGCGATAATGAGGGCGTCTTTCCCAACATCGCGAAGATTGCTCGAGTGGTCCTTGGCATCCCAGGAAGCTCGTCCTCCGTCGAAAGAGTCTTTTCTCAAGCAGCTTTGTTCAGCACTAGCAAGCGACAGAGCTTGTCCTCGAAGGCACTCTCCGAACTTGTCTCGACGAAGCACTGGCTCATTCATGGCGCAGACCAGCTCTCACTACTTCCGGACGACGTGAAGCAGATTGCCGAGACGATCGCGAAGTTGCCTGACCTTTGACCACAATCTCTCTGTCTTTGACTTGTTTGTTCCGTACCTTTCAAATGAATTCCTTGACCTTGACTTCTCAACATCTTCGAGCACTGCTGGATGATCGCGAACATCTAACAGCGACCTTAAAGCGGGCCTAGTTTGGGAGAGGAATTTGGATTTCTTAGGAGACTGAAAGAGTTGAGAGACATGAATGAAGAAGAGATGAGAGCTGCCGAATGCTACTCTCTACGAGGTAGCAATGGATTGACCTGGTTCGGAAGCGGCTCGTTGGTAAAAAGACGGTGGCCAGTGAAGGTGGCCAAGTGTGGACGACGGTTTGGGTGAAGGCAGAGCATCTTCATTATCAGTTCCGCCGCATCTTGATCCACATCCTTTAGGCGATTCGACGCGTCAGAGTCGAAAGAGATCCAGTCCATCGGTAATCCAAACACAGATGGTGGAAACCTGGCTCGGGCGAAGACCGGACCGCCCTGATGTCCAGTGAACTGAAGAATGTCCTGCATTGAGCTGGTGGGGTCGTGAGAGTGGGCGAAGAGGGGAAGACCAATGAATAGGTCCGCGATCACGCAGCCAGTGGACCAAACGTCGATCTGGAAAGTAGGCCTCGTCGATCCAAGCAAGCACTCCGGGGCCGTGTATCCCAGTGTGCCGTAGGTGCGCATATCGCCTTCTTGTCCAACGCGAGCAGCGATACCGAAGTCGGCGACCTTGATGGTGAAGTCTCTGGTCAACAAGATGTTGCTCGGCGTAACATCCAGGTGAATGATCTCTTGTCGATGGATGAAAGACATTGCGTCGAGGAGTTGAAGACTGAGGTTCTTGGCAAGACTCGTAACCAGACCGCGACCATCCGCCTGATCGAACAGTTCTTGAAGGCTTCCCCAGTACAACGGCATGATGAGATCCACCTTGTGAGCTGTATAACAAACGTCGATGAGCTCCGCGATACCCTTGTGACGCGCCAAACGGGTGAGTGCCTCGATCTCGAACCACAGCGAGCGAGGCGGAGCTTGAACGAAGCTTCCGTGCTCGAACATGACCACCCAAAACGTCGACGACCCGTACCACCTCGCTGTGTGATCCTCGACCTAGTATGGGAGAGCTACGAGTGCGCACATAGCGTCCAGCGGGGCGCCAGGCAGCCGGAGCAGTCCACAACGGACGCGCAACGGCTTCGGGTGCGGCGTTGACAGTGATCGGAGGTGCGGCGTTGACAGCGATCGGAGGTGTGATGTTCGGAGGTGTATCGGAAGCCGCCGAAGGAGACGAACCCTCACTCGGACGGAACGGCGACAGCGAAAGTCGAACGCCATGGCTGGGTGAGCAGGGAGCCTCAGTGCGGACCGTACTACCTGCGAGAACGAGAGTCAGGAGAAATGTCAGCCAGCCGATTTCAAGTTGCAGGTAAAGTCGCATAGGAACGCGGGCAAACTAACCTCCTTCAGGTGGATGGACGACAGCATCTTCGACACGCCTGCGGCGGAATCCAGTCGCGCGTCGTCGGAGAGAGGAGCAGGAGTGAGACCGAGGGATCCAGGATGACCCGGAGTCGTGGAAGACGAAGGTCCTGACGTGTGCGAATGCTGCCTGAGGTCAGAGTCACGGTCTGAATGATTGGATTCAAGTCAGTATCGACCGAGCGGGCAAAGAGAGAAGTTGGACTGTACTCACCCTGGTATTGCGCGCACTGTTCTGATGCCGACGACTCTGAATCGGAAACGTCCTCTACCTCTTCAGGGCATCGTTCTGTGAGAGGATGGGCGGAAGGACGTGAGAAACCTCCATCTCGAGCGGAAGCCGGAAGGAGTGATGTGTAGGGCTGGTACGTACCGTTGTGATCAGAATCATCATCATTGCGAAGGCGGTTGCTGTGAGCGAGGTCATCTGCTGTGATCGTGGCTCGGCGGCTGAGGACTTCTAGCGCGTGAAAGCTGGCGTCTGTGTATGTTGAAAGGGAAAGAAGGTTACTGGAGGTGAGATCATGGCTTCTGAAGGCCTGAAAAGCAATCACTCACCAGGCCGATGCTTGAGAAGCGCATGGTGTAGCCATGACCAGGTGCTGTCGACGGGGAACGTCTGCTTGAGCTGTTGGTGTGGACGAAGCTGCTTGGAAGAGGGTATGGGAGGGAAGAGGGTGTTCGGCGCTTGCTGCGGGACATATAGGGAGCCATCTTGAGCACCGGAGCGTTTTTCTTGTGTAAGGGGGGATTCAGGGAGGCTCCAGACAATCAAAATGCCTAATTTTATACTGGAAATCTCGGCACTGCACACCTTAACCTGGCTAGAAATTAGAGCTCGGGTCATATTTTTGGTCATATTAGGAGTCATAATATGACAAAAGGACTCCTAATATGACCCAAAAATACATAACCGGAAATGGTCATACTCAGGAAATATTGGAGCGCTGCTGAGACTCTCCTGAGACGCCCGCGTCTTAGCAGCGTCTCAACCGCGTTTCATCAGTGCTTCTGTTCTGAAGCCAGCGAGCACGAAGCGCACTTGAGACGCTGCTGCCAATCAAAACGCTGTTGAAACATTGCTGAAACGCTCTTGCCAGGCGCTGCTGGGACTCTGCACTCATGAGCCTGGCGGACAAAAAAGAATTCACTTTTGACCAAACCTGTACTCGAACCCAGGACCTTGGCAACTGCAATCGATAGCGTTACCAACTGAGTTACGATAACAGTTTACAGACTCCATTCCCACGCATTATATACCACATACGCTACATTTATGCCATAAATCGCGATCTTTTGCTTGTCATATCGCGAGCAGGGCACAGTCTCTCACGCGCGGTCACTTGGAGCTAACGCTCTCTTGCCACAACGCACTGTTCTCGATTGCGGGAGGTGAAAGAAAAACAACCAAGTTGGAAGAGAGAGCGCGCTCGGAGTGGTCAGCGTTTCAACAGCGTTTCAAAACGCGCCTTTCTTCTTGCGAGTTTCAACAGCGTCTCAGGAGGGTCTCGGCCGCTTCAAGTGCGTCTCAACAGCGCATCAATTTTCCCTGAGGGTCATACTTTGGGTCATAAAGTCATATATGACGGATTCTCTGAAAATCTGGTCATATGACATGACCTTTCGGCAAGTCATATTTTCTTTATATGACTTATTAGTCTCATAGTATCAGACGTAGGGGGACTTTCCAAGTGTTGTGTTGTGTGTGTTTGAATTTTACGGCCGTAAAAAGCAAATGCCGTTAGCCGCCAGTGGCACAAACTCAACCAAGTCCCCAGTTAGTCTCATAGTATCAGACGTAGGGGGACTTTCCAAGTGTTGTGTTGTGTGTGTTTGAATTTTACGGCCGTAAAAAGCAAATGCCGTTAGCCGCCAGTGGCACAAACTCAACCAAGTCCCCAGTACGTCTGATTCCAACTGATAGAGAAATCGACACATTGCAACCCACCACCCGGGCACCACTCACAAACATCGAAATTCATCGGCAACAGCTTCAGTTCTTGCTTGGACATCTTCTTCCCAACGCGCGTTACGCTTGGAAAGCATGGAAGACGATCATTGGCTGAGTTCTGGGCTCTCATCGTCGGACAGCAGTGAGGAGGACTCCGAGCAACAACAACAGCAAGTAGAGCAACCAGCAAGACCCAGGACACCAAAGTCGCGGCGCCGGCGCCTTCAGAATGACGATATCAAGGCCTTTTTTACGTTTCTGGACGACCAGGAGATCAGTTGCTGCAATTTGCTTCGGACTCTGTTCGACTTCAACGCGTCCAAGCTCCAGGATGACATACGACAGCTCCTCAAGACGCATATAAAGCCTTTCCTTTCCACGCAGGCAGCAACGGAACTGGTGCGCAAGTCGAAGGGCGCAAAGAAGACCGCTCTTGCAGTCGTCGTGGAGGAGATCGAGAAGGAGGCCAAGCAAGCAGGCAGGAGCTCCGAGATCAGGCGTCGATCAACTTTGGACCGCGCCGAGGACATCAGGACTTTCCGATTCAAGGACGCGGCGTCAGCTCTCAAGAAGCGCATGCCCTTCATCGACGCGGTGGTTCAAGCCGTTGCTGGCGCCGGTCAGGACGCGTCGGTCACAGAAGCAACCGCTGGCCCTTCTGCCATTGCAGCTGCCCTGGTCACCCTTCCACCTTCAGCACCAAACGGCTACACTTCTGACGACGATTCTGGCAGTGAACAAGGAGGTAGAGATGTCGGTTCTCCTCGTCATTCAACTGCAGGAGAAGATCCGGGCCCAATTACAGGAGCAGAGCCGTTGGCGGCTCCGACGAACCCAACAGAGCCTGTTTCCATTCCGGACGAGAACGAGGAGCCAGTGCTGCGCGAAGACGAGCTGGAGGAGGTGTGGGCAGATGTTGAGGAGGAGGAGGAGTCGGGAGAACAGTCTGAGAGGAAGGCCACCGCTCTTCTGCGCAGAGGACAGCGATCTCCGAGCCTGGTAAGTCAGAACATCACGTCGCACAGAGCTTTGGCTTTCAGAACTGATCGTTGGCTATCCATCCCTGATGCACGATTCAGATTGCGTCCGCCGGAGCACTGTTCCTTCTCTTTGCTCGGAACAAGCGCAATTCACGATTCCAATTGAGTCTAGGATTGTTTCTTTTCGCTTCCAGAACGGGACGACGAGTCATTGAGGTTCTGAGTCGGATGGGCCTTTGCGTCTCATACCTGACGGTATTAAGGACAGTGAAGAACCTGTCAGCGAATGCAAAGGCTGCGGCAAAAGCTGCACTACTCGACAAGTGCAAGATGTGGTTTTTTGGCTACGACAACATTAATTGGCAGCAGAAGGTCCTCAACAAAACCATCACTTCAACAACAAAGATGCAAGCGGCAACTCATGGCACCCTCTACGACGTCGATCCAACCACCCAGCTCAAGAATGGAGACCAACACCCCGTGTGTCATCCTCGCGTGCTCGAAGAAGCATTGGGAAGCGACATGCCCCGTCCGACAACTGAAGCATCGAACATCGTAGCAAATCTCGGTCCAAGTCCCTGGGCCTCCCTGCGTCGGCAGCGCGATGAAATGCGGAAGGCAGCGCTCCCTTCCGATCTTAGCCCCTTCGACATGACGATGGGAGAACAAGATGATGAACATCTTCTCCAAGCTCTCCTCAGTCATTCCCGGAAGGCTTTCCTCGAAGATCATCCCTACTTGGAGTTCGAACAGCCAGTGCCCGAGCCCCTCAAGTCTGGCCTCTATCTACTCGCAGAACGACAGTCATCCCTCTCCCGGTGCTTGATGTGGACGAAGGATCAGTGAATGGAAATCTGGAGGTGTTCAAACAATACTTCTGCTCTCACCTCAAGCTGCCCGACGATGTGTGGAAGGAGTGGGTACTGTTCGTCATTGCCGACGCCTATTCGACGGAGAAACTCAAGCAAGGGCAAGCAATGCGCCGGAAGGATCGATCGAAGCTGGAGTTCGACCGCTTCTCCGCTCAACAACCTTGTGCTGCACCATGGCATTTGATGGTCAGTCCATTCCGTTGTGTCTTCGCTCCTTCTCCCTCTCTGACATGATCGCCTTTACCTCCTGTACAGTATGCCTATATCCGCTGCATCTTCATCAATCATGGCGGACCGCGAGAGAACCCGAGCTTCCTCAGCGTTCGTCATCTTTCGGAGCGAATCGGTTTCCGCCTCCTCCTCTCTCAGCCGCATAACTTTCACGACTCCAGTCGGTTTCTTCAGCTCTGGTTTTCTGCAGCGAGTGCGTCGATCATCGCTTCGGGACTACGCAAGCATATGAAGCGGCAACAGAAGACGGTGCTGAACAGCCCCGACGTGCGCTACGATCTAGCATTCTTCGACCAGAGGAAGCCATCTGCCCGTCCACCGGAGTGCATGAGACTGAACATCCCTCTGAGGAATTCAGTGAAATCGATCACGCAACGTTTCTTCAAGTCAGCGAGGCGGCTCTCCGGACAGTATACGGCTCCGGCGCGGAAGATATGCTACTCGAGCATGAAGACGCTGGCAAGCAAAGAGACGACTTCGCGATGCACAGCCGGCTCATGTTCATAGACGTCGGTCTGTTCATTGAGCTTCAGCACGCAATCAAGATGGGCGATCCCGGACGGATGATCGTAGTGATGAAGCAGCTTGTCCCTCGATTCCAAGCAACCGGACAACACAACTACGTGTCCGAGGTTCTGGAGATCTTAACAACTCTGCGGCTGGAGCTTCCTCCTGCCCTGCGAGCAAACATGCTCTCGACGTTGGTGGTCAATCTTCAAGGCAAACCCGACACCTTCATGCCTGTTGATCTCGTCCAAGAAAACTTCGTCTTTGAGCTAAAGCATACATGGCCAGTCGGTGGGACGTCAAAGTCGCTGCATTACAAGAGCATGATTGGGTCACTCCTGCAGGTGCTCTCGGAGATGAAGATGGGTTTCTGGAGCGATCTCGGCATTGCCGCACAGAACATGGAGCACTCGGACAAGAAACGCAAGGCGACCATCAAGACCCTCCAACGCGACTTCGATCGGTATGCGGTCTTCGACTGGGACGATGGGGAAGAAGATGTGACAGCTTTGAGATGATTCGCGGGAGTCGTTAAGGGAGAAGCGCAGAAAAGCTCAAGCGCAGGGGAAGAGCACAAGGAGTCTTCGCCAGCTCAAGAACATATCATGCGATACTTTCGCGAGTGGAATGCTGGTCTTGCAAGGCACGACAAAGGGAAGCGGTACCTTTTACAAGTGGGTTGCAAAGAGAGCTAGGGCGATGGGAAAAGATGGAGCAGGACATGATGTCGGGGAGGACGGTGAGGACGATGATGAAGACGAAGAGGAAGAGGACAGCACAGACATGTTTGCCCACACAGGAGCTTCACTCGACGTCGACGGAATCTTGGAGCTGGCTGCGGACGAATGAACAGCATATTTTGATTGCAGTCTGCACATCAACATCACTTCTTCTTGGGGGCGCTCTTTGTGGCGCCAGCATTCAGGTATGCTCCTCCCATCCACGCTTCGGGCCACGGCTGTCCCTCCTCTGGCTTTCTCTGCTCCAACCATCTTCGCCCCGCGCAGTCCCGCTTGTCCTCTGTGGTATGAAGGTGAGTGTTGAGACAGAGGTTCTATGGACACGTCGATCTTCGAAACTCATTGACTTACTTCGATGTCCTCTCGCCTCTAGCATCGCGGAGCTACTCTTCGAGTTGATGAGGTTGCACGTCGCACAAGTCGGAAGCTGTTGGATGATAAAGGTACAGTCAAAATCTTTACAGGTTTCTTCACACACCAGCCAGCAGACACTCACTCTTGATCCAGATGCCTCTGATTGCTGAATTCGTTGCTGGAGTTCTCTTGCTGACCTCTCGTCCCGTTTAGCCTCCTTCTTCTTCCTCGAAACCTCCGCCCGCTGACGTTTGACCTCCTCCTCAGCTGCCCGCTGCTCTTGCCGCTTGTCCTCTGCAGCGTTCAGCACTTCTCCGATGATTGTTTCCAAGTCCGACAACACCTCCTTCTTGCAGTGCATATTGACGAAGCTTCCCAGCTGTGAGTTGCCTTGGCTGATATTGTCTGCGATAGCCTTCAAGTTGCTGACTATTGCCTCGATATCTGTGATGCTCATGAAAGCATTAATACCGAGTCGTCCGCCTCGCCCGGTGGACTTCCACTTTGCCCTCCACTGGTCCATCCTCCAGCTCTCCAGCTTGGCTTTGAGGATCTTCTGCGTCGCTACGAGGCCGGTGAGCGGTGGAATGATAGGCTTGGACGGCTCAAACTCGTCCGGTAAGTCTGGAAGAGGCTGGTCTTCACATGTGGAGCAGCAGGGTAACCTTCTCGTCTTTGGAACCTCGCGCGACGCGGTGTACAGCTCCTCTGGCTCCGGAAGCAAATCTCGTTTCGGTTGGCAAAGATACTCGAGCACAAGACCGCGAATGCACGCGTCTCGCATGATGCCGTGGTTGGCCAGCACCACCAGCTCGTCGTCAACAATCTTGCGCGCGACCTTTCCGGAAGTCTCCTTGCGGTTGATAGCGACTTCCTTTTCGAGAGAGACCTCAAGGATGTCTTGAGCATCCTCCGACAGCTCTGGGAGCTGACCAGTCGAGCCCAGCGCCCTTTTGGTTTCTGCGTCCATATATGCTGGCTCAACGAAGAGAATAGCTTCCGCTTTCGTTGCGAAGTCCCTTCCTCCCCGACCCTCTCGCTGCCACCATGACGAAATGCCTCCAAAGAGCTTCCACTGGATCACTCGGACCGCTTGACGGCAGTCGGCACCCATTCCAAAAGCATCGGTGCACACAGCGATAAGTGTTTTGCGCTGCTCCAGCCGTTTCCGAACCTCCACCCGATGCCCCTCCGACATGTCCGCATGGTAGACGTCGACAACGTCTTCGAAGCCAGAGCGGATGCACCATTTGTCGAGAATGTTTTGCAGTGAGTGTGCAAGTGCCTTGTTGTTGACATAAATGAGTGTTACTGGAAACGAATTCTTGCGTTGATCTACAGACTGTGCGTCCCCCTCTTTGTCCCACAGCTCTGGCATCACAGATAGGATATCAAGGAAGCTGCTTGTCGAGTATCGCATAGGAAGCACTCGAAGGAAAAGGTTGGGTCGATCCGTTCCGACGTCGACAATCACAGGCTTGGTGAGTCCCAGAGTAGTTTCGCACGAGCGCCGCGCTTCCTTGGTCATCGTCGCTGACATGACCATGACTGGCACTGACAGATGCTTTCGGACCTCGCCCAGCTGGAAGAACTTTGGGCGGAAGTCTCTTCCCCATTGGTCCAATGTGTGAGCCTCATCGAAGACGAAGGCAACCGCTCTCTTCCGAAACTGATCATGCATCAAGACTTGATTCAGGAAGCATCCCTCGGTAGCGCTCTCCGGTGTCACGAAGACGATCCGATAGTGGCCGTCGCGGATCTTGCGTAGAAGGGTGTCGCTTTTGTGAGTGCTGTCCACGTATGTTGCGATCTCTCCAAGCCTGTATCAAGTCCTAACAAGTGATTAGCCTTCCCTGCAGCATAAGCCACATGCTGTGCGACTCACCGGATGGAAAACTCGAGCGTGAGTGATTGCAGTGGCTCCACTGCCACGATGATGCCTTCTTTGAGTACGCGGTTCAAGTACTCAAACACCTCTCCCTTCCCAGTCGATGTAGGGGCGATGTAAACAACATCTCGACCATCCCGCATGGCATCGACAGCTGCGAGCTGTGGAGGCTTGGGAGGATGACGAACGTTGGCAGCCAGAAGGATGGAGTTGGTCTGCTCGCAGAGCTGGAGAAGGAGGAACGAAGATTATGAGCATTTTCACGACTACCAGGCAAAGCAGCCACCTTCCTTCGTCAATGTACCTTCGCTCTCTTTGCCCAGCGCGTCGCCGGTTCATCCAGCTCATGTCCAGATCGCTTTCCCAGCAGGTTTGATGTTGAAATGTCTGTATTCCGCTGTATATGGACAGGGCCAACCCGCATACATGCACCGGAATTTGCTCGTATGGAGACAAAATGGGCACCGATCGAATCCTTGGGTCTCCAACTGTAGCTCCGTGTGCTCAGCATTGTGTTTGGAGGTGATCTGGACTCGTGCTTGGTGATTTGGTGAAGTGTCGAAAGTGTGGGTTGCAATCCAATGTGGGTCCTTACTGTTGGAATCAGACTGTATAGCGGACACCTCTTTTGTGTGTCACTGGCGGCTAATCGCTCGTCACGTGGCAAAATTTAAATTTCACAAAATGAGTGGAAAACCGCATACAGTCTGATCTTATGAGACTAATGACTTATGACTTTATTGTTGGAGTTGCGTCAGCACCAGGCGCAAATATCCAGCGGCAGTCACCTTCATGGACACGGTCCCCTCAACGGCAGTCGCCCTCATCTCTGTTGCCTTCATCTCCCGTTGCCCTCATCTCTATAGCATAGCTACTCACCTTCCCTGATGTCTTGTGATGGCTATATAAGCAACGGTCGTTGTGGTAGTCAGAATCCCCCTTTCAATGCAAGCTCTTCACTTCTCTCACTCTTCACACTTCACTCTCTCTTTCTCAGAAACATCTGATCGTGAGTCCGTGATCACATCAACTCTCAACAGATTAAGAGTCTGATCAGCTCTGGCCCATAGGCATCAACACCCTTTACATTCACAGCCCAGTCAAGAACAATGTCAAACCAAATTGGCACCAGCGAGTCGTCCGCCTTGTTCAAGGTCCCCACCTTGACCGGCCTCGACGACTTCTACCTCTGGAAGACGGCCATCACGGATTCGTTCCTGATGTTGGGCTCCCTGGAGATTGTCGAAGGAACCGAACCGATGCCGGTATCGGCCACGACGGAGGACACCCCCTCCGTGGACGAGAAGTCCCCGGGCAAGTCCTGGATGGATCGCAACCGCAAGTCGATTGCCTTGATGCGTCGTACCATTAGCGACGCACTCAAGGTCGATATCGAGGAATGCCGGTCGGCCAAAGAAATTTGGAGCCGGCTTTGCGAGATCCACGACCTGGAGACGCCCGAGTACCGCGGCGAAGTGAAGCGGGAGCTTGCCACTTACTTCTTCGCCGAGGGTGGCGACCTGAAGGAACACCTCGACGGTTTCCTTCGTCTACTGTTGAAGGCAGCTTCGGCCGGCCTCAAGTATAATGACGAAGACAAGTCGGGAATGTTCCTGGAAACGCTGCCGGAATCATTCGACCTGCTCAAGCTTCACTGGAAGCTTATGGAACCCGCCAAGAAGAGCTTCCTTGAGCTTCGCCGCCAGTACAATCTGCTGGGCGCCGAACGCACTCGGACTCAGGCTCGCTCCATGGCTGCGGTCCTGTTTACGAAACAGAAGGGCAGTCAGCAGGAGATGAGGAACGCTCCTGCTCCGAACCATACTCACGGAGACAGGAAGTCAGGCGCCATCGGCTCCAAGATCAAGGGCGTCGCCAAGATCAAGTGCTTCCGATGCAAGGAGTTCGGACACATGAAGCGCGATTGCCCCAAGCGGAAGGGCAACGACGGCAATGGCGGTGGCAACAACGGTGGCATGCATACGTCAATGCTGCGCCCGGACCCTTCATCGGTATGGCGTCCGGCCCCCACCTCACCGTCGACCCGATCGAAACACCATCAAGCATGTTGGTGTCCGGTCTCGGCAATGGTGGGATTGTCTGGATCATTGATTCAGGAGCGACCCACCACATTGTCGGAAAGAAGTCCCTGCTTGAGAACAAGCGGGACCTCGCCAACCCTCTTCGTTTCGGCCTCGCCACGCGGTCGGGCTCTATGAGCTCTAGTGCTGTGGGAGAGGTAACGATGGTCAACGATGAAGGCTGGGCGATCGTCTTTGAGGACGTTCATTACGTGGACGAGGCCCGCGTCAACTTACTCTCGGTTGACGTGCTCATCCGCAAAGGATGGAAGGTCGTGCTGGAGCGAGGAGCAAGCCGCCTCGAGAAAGGTCCCTTGAAGCTTCCCCTCTCGGAGGTTGGGGGCTTGTTCCATCTGGACCTGCCACACATAGGCCAAAAGGATCGTGATCAATACGACAAAGCCTTCGCCATGATGTCCAAACCCGCGGTCAAGAACTCACTTGCTGAGTGGCATGCTCGTTTGGGCCATCTGTCGTTGACGGCAATCAAGAATCTCGCCCGCAATAGGGTCATCGAGGGCCTGGAATTGTGGGGGAGAACGTCAACATCTTCTGCGACACGTGCCAGCAGTCCAAGTCTCACCTTCTTCCCTTCGGAGATTCGAGCCTTCGCGGAGACGGGGATGACATCCTGTATAGCGATGTTGCTGGTCCCTTGCGCGTCTCGGCCTCGGGGCATAGATACTATGCGACCCTCGGCACCACTCAGAGTGGTATCATCTTGGCACAGGCCATACCCACGAAGAGCGCTGTGGTTCAGCAACTCATCAAGTGGATCCTTGGATTGGAGAAGGCGTTGAACTCACAGGTGCGCATTCTGCGTACGGACCGAGGCGGCGAGTACGTCAACAAGGAACTCCTGGCCTGGTTGGACAAGAAGGGCATCATCCATCAGACGACTCCGGCATACACTCCTCAGCTCAACGGCATTGCTGAAAGGAAGAATCGGACCATCAAGGAAATGATGTCAGCAATGTTGATCGGTGGCGGTGTGCCCATGGAGTACTGGGATTGGGCTCTCACCTACGCGACGATCATCCTCCTCAGCACCACAATCCGGGAAGGGAAGCCGGTGTGGGAACGCCTGTTCGGCCGCAAGGTCGATGTCAAGTTCCTTCAGCCCTTCGGCTGCGCCGTCTGGTTCCACATCCCTGCCGAAACGAGGCGCAAGGATGATCTCAGCAAGCCCAAGAGCTGGAAGGGGAAGTACCTCGGTCTCACCTTTGGCAGCAGCGGGGGAGCAGTCCTGAACGAGCAGACAGGCAAGGTTCATGTCAGTCGGAACCTTGTGTTTGAGCCGAGGTCGGCACAACCACGCCGGCCTTTGCTACTCACCGGCCCTACCCCACCTGGACCCGCCCAACAGACATCGCCATCCTCTCCAGTGGTCGTTGACCAGGACCTGGTTGAGGTGGGAAGCGATGATGATGACGGCGGGGTCGCTCGTATCGAGGAGCTGTCGAACGAGGAGCACGAGGGGGAGGATGTTGGTGGCGAGGTCGGTGGCGCCGTGGTGAAGCAGGAGCCCAGTCGTGTGGTCGCCGAGGTGCCCAGGCACAGCAGGCACCAGCTCCGGCCCACCAAGTCATCGTGGCTCCCCGTCCGCCAGTCCAGCCCCGTTGGGCGCGCCCCGAGGCCCCGCTCCGCACTCTCCCAGATCGCGCAGCTGCGGGACGGAAACGGGCGCATGGCGAGATCAGCGTCGCAAAAGCACATGAAGAAGGCGAAGAGGCAGATCCACTCACGTACGAGCAGGCCCTGCGATCGCCGAACGCGGCTAGGTGGTTGGAGGCAATGGAGGTCGAGTTGAAGAACCATAGCCGCGCAGGAACGTGGGAGGATTGCGTGCTACCGGAGGGCCGACGTGCTGTATCGTGCAAGTGGGTCTACAAGACCAAGCGCGATGGAGAAGGAAAAGTCGTCAAATACAAGGCTCGTGTGGTCGCCCGAGGCTTTTCTCAACAGCCCGGCGTCGACTTCCAGGAGACTCACGCTCCTACGGCCAGGATGGCCTCCCTCCGCGTCCTTGTCACCCTCGCCATCAAGATGTCGATGCACATCCACCAGATGGACGTCGAAGCAGCGTACCTAAATGCAGAGATGGACGTTGAGCTGTACATGCAACCTCCCAAGGGATACACGCTCAAGAACGGCCAGGACTCACTGCGGATGCTTCGGGCCCTGTACGGGTACAAGCAGGCTGGGCGACTGTGGTGGAAGAAGTTCGATGAGATGGTGAAGGGAATGGGGTTCAAGTCGGTTCCGTCAGACCAGTGCATCTACGTGCGCATCAAGGACAACGGACAGCCCACATACCTCCTCCTATATGTCGACGACATACTCATTGCCGACGCCAGCATGGACGTGATCAACGAGATCAAGTCGGCGCTGAAGTCGCGGTGGAGGATGTCGGACCTGGGGGAGGCAAGGTGGATTCTGGGGATCAGCATCGTTCGCACGGAGCAGGGAGCACATCTGTCTCAGACAGCATACATCGACTCCCTCCTACAGCGATTCAACGTTGACAGCAGGCGTCAAGTCCACACGCCGATGGACCCCTCATACGCGCCCATGGACCCATCGTCCCCACCCGCGAACCGAGAAACTTACCAAGCTTTGGTCGGGTCGCTCATGTGGGCCGGGTGGGCACGCGCAGCGACATCATGTTCCACGTTGGCGTGCTTGGTCGTAGCAACGCGCAACCCCGCGAGAGCGACATGAAGGCAGCCTTGCGCTTGGCGGCATACCTGGGAACGACGAGGGAGTTGGGGATCTGGGTCAGCAAGGGCACAGGAAGGACGGTCTTGGAAGGATGGGCGGACTCGGACTGGGCAGGCGACTCTCGTGATCGCAAGTCCACCTCCGGATACGTGTTCAAGCTGTACGGTACCCCAGTCACCTGGGCGTCCGTGAAGCAGCCCACCACAGCCCTCTCCACCGTCCACGCAGAGTACATCGCTCTGTGTGAGGCCACACGCGACGCAGCATGGCTGCTGCAGCTGCTGGACGGACTCAAGGTCCAGCACACGCGCCCAGTCCCCATCCACTCGGACAACACGGGAGCACTCACCCTCGTTGAGCACCCTGCGTTCCACCGCCGATCCAAGCACATTGATGTGCAGTTCCACTATGTTCGGGAGGCGCAGGAGCAGGGATGGATACGCGTCAGTAAGGTGGCAGGCACAGATAATACTGCCGACCTACTCACCAAGCCTCTCCAGCGCACCCTCCACCAGCGACACGTAGAGGGGATGGGCTTGTTGTACAGCCCACGCACCCACACGCCCGCGACCCGCTCCTCTCTTGGTGGTGTCGCCGGCTCCATTGGTCAGGGGAGCCAGCGATGGTTAGTCAATATCTTGGTCGCGCCCCCGTCGGCGAGGTGGAGGCGCAACGTTCCCCAGCCTCATCGTCATTGGAGGCCGAGGATGGAACCGTGGGCCCCAACCCCATTGGCAGTGGGGGTCGTGGCCATGGAGGCGCAGGACGAGGCCGAGGCGGTGCTCGTGGCGCTCGTGGTCGTGGTGGTGGTGGTACGCGCGGCGGTGATGGTGAGCGCGGTGGTGGTGGTACTCGCGGTGGTGGTACGCGCGGTGGTCGTGAGCGCGGTAGTGGTGAGCGCGGTGATGGATGGGACTTTGTCATCGGAAGGCAAGGTGTTCTTGGTCAGTGAGGTGCTTGGATGGTGTGGATGGGAGTGGGGATGAACTCACCTTCGCGCGCTGGTTCGTTCGCACGGACGGATGGCAGCGCGCGTGCGGAGGATGAGGTCGGAGCGGTACTGGATGGCATTGCCTGGTTGACGAGGGGGAGTGTTGGAGTTGCGTCAGCACCAGGCGCAAATATCCAGCGGCAGTCACCTTCATGGACACGGTCCCCTCAACGGCAGTCGCCCTCATCTCTAGTTGCCTTCATCTCCCGTTGCCCTCATCTCTATAGCATAGCTACTCACCTTCCCTGATGTCTTGTGATGGCTATATAAGCAACGGTCGTTGTGGTAGTCAGAATCCCCCTTTCAATGCAAGCTCTTCACTTCTCTCACTCTTCACACTTCACTCTCTCTTTCTCAGAAACATCTGATCGTGAGTCCGTGATCACATCAACTCTCAACAGATTAAGAGTCTGATCAGCTCTGGCCCATAGGCATCAACACCCTTTACATTCACAGCCCAGTCAAGAACAATGTCAAACCAAATTGGCACCAGCGAGTCGTCCGCCTTGTTCAAGGTCCCCACCTTGACCGGCCTCGACGACTTCTACCTCTGGAAGACGGCCATCACGGATTCGTTCCTGATGTTGGGCTCCCTGGAGATTGTCGAAGGAACCGAACCGATGCCGGTATCGGCCACGACGGAGGACACCCCCTCCGTGGACGAGAAGTCCCCGGGCAAGTCCTGGATGGATCGCAACCGCAAGTCGATTGCCTTGATGCGTCGTACCATTAGCGACGCACTCAAGGTCGATATCGAGGAATGCCGGTCGGCCAAAGAAATTTGGAGCCGGCTTTGCGAGATCCACGACCTGGAGACGCCCGAGTACCGCGGCGAAGTGAAGCGGGAGCTTGCCACTTACTTCTTCGCCGAGGGTGGCGACCTGAAGGAACACCTCGACGGTTTCCTTCGTCTACTGTTGAAGGCAGCTTCGGCCGGCCTCAAGTATAATGACGAAGACAAGTCGGGAATGTTCCTGGAAACGCTGCCGGAATCATTCGACCTGCTCAAGCTTCACTGGAAGCTTATGGAACCCGCCAAGAAGAGCTTCCTTGAGCTTCGCCGCCAGTACAATCTGCTGGGCGCCGAACGCACTCGGACTCAGGCTCGCTCCATGGCTGCGGTCCTGTTTACGAAACAGAAGGGCAGTCAGCAGGAGATGAGGAACGCTCCTGCTCCGAACCATACTCACGGAGACAGGAAGTCAGGCGCCATCGGCTCCAAGATCAAGGGCGTCGCCAAGATCAAGTGCTTCCGATGCAAGGAGTTCGGACACATGAAGCGCGATTGCCCCAAGCGGAAGGGCAACGACGGCAATGGCGGTGGCAACAACGGTGCGCATGCATACGTCAATGCTGCGCCCGGACCCTTCATTGGTATGGCGTCCGGCCCCCACCTCACCGTCGACCCGATCGAAACACCATCAAGCATGTTGGTGTCCGGTCTCGGCAATGGTGGGATTGTCTGGATCATTGATTCAGGAGCGACCCACCACATTGTCGGAAAGAAGTCCCTGCTTGAGAACAAGCGGGACCTCGCCAACCCTCTTCGTTTCGGCCTCGCCACGCGGTCGGGCTCTATGAGCTCTAGTGCTGTGGGAGAGGTAACGATGGTCAACGATGAAGGCTGGGCGATCGTCTTTGAGGACGTTCATTACGTGGACGAGGCCCGCGTCAACTTACTCTCGGTTGACGTGCTCATCCGCAAAGGATGGAAGGTCGTGCTGGAGCGAGGAGCAAGCCGCCTCGAGAAAGGTCCCTTGAAGCTTCCCCTCTCGGAGGTTGGGGGCTTGTTCCATCTGGACCTGCCACACATAGGCCAAAAGGATCGTGATCAATACGACAAAGCCTTCGCCATGATGTCCAAACCCGCGGTCAAGAACTCACTTGCTGAGTGGCATGCCGTTTGGGCCATCTGTCGTTGACGGCAATCAAGAATCTCGCCCGCAATAGGGTCATCGAGGGCCTGGAAATTGTGGGGGAGAACGTCAACATCTTCTGCGACACGTGCCAGCAGTCCAAGTCTCACCTTCTTCCCTTCGGAGATTCGAGCCTTCGCGGAGACGGGGATGACATCCTGTATAGCGATGTTGCTGGTCCCTTGCGCGTCTCGGCCTCGGGGCATAGATACTATGCGACCCTCGGCACCACTCAGAGTGGTATCATCTTGGCACAGGCCATACCCACGAAGAGCGCTGTGGTTCAGCAACTCATCAAGTGGATCCTTGGATTGGAGAAGGCGTTGAACTCACAGGTGCGCATTCTGCGTACGGACCGAGGCGGCGAGTACGTCAACAAGGAACTCCTGGCCTGGTTGGACAAGAAGGGCATCATCCATCAGACGACTCCGGCATACACTCCTCAGCTCAACGGCATTGCTGAAAGGAAGAATCGCACCATCAAGGAAATGATGTCAGCAATGTTGATCGGTGGCGGTGTGCCCATGGAGTACTGGGATTGGGCTCTCACCTACGCGACGATCATCCTCCTCAGCACCACAATCCGGGAAGGGAAGCCGGTGTGGGAACGCCTGTTCGGCCGCAAGGTCGATGTCAAGTTCCTTCAGCCCTTCGGCTGCGCCGTCTGGTTCCACATCCCTGCCGAAACGAGGCGCAAGGATGATCTCAGCAAGCCCAAGAGCTGGAAGGGGAAGTACCTCGGTCTCACCTTTGGCAGCAGCGGGGGAGCAGTCCTGAACGAGCAGACAGGCAAGGTTCATGTCAGTCGGAACCTTGTGTTTGAGCCGAGGTCGGCACAACCACGCCGGCCTTTGCTACTCACCGGCCCTACCCCACCTGGACCCGCCCAACAGACATCGCCATCCTCTCCAGTGGTCGTTGACCAGGACCTGGTTGGGGTGGGAAGCGATGATGATGACGGCGGGGTCGCTCGTATCGAGGAGCTGTCGAACGAGGAGCACGAGGGGGAGGATGTTGGTGGCGAGGTCGGTGGCGCCGTGGTGAAGCAGGAGCCCAGTCGTGTGGTCGCCGAGGTGCCCCAGGCACAGCAGGCACCACCTCCGGCCCACCAAGTCATCGTGGCTCCCCGTCCGCCAGTCCAGCCCCGTTGGGCGCGCCCCGAGGCCCCGCTCCGCACTCTCCCAGATCGCGCAGCTGCGGGACGGAAACGGGCGCATGGCGAGATCAGCGTCGCAAAAGCACATGAAGAAGGCGAAGAGGCAGATCCACTCACGTACGAGCAGGCCCTGCGATCGCCGAACGCGGCTAGGTGGTTGGAGGCAATGGAGGTCGAGTTGAAGAACCATAGCCGCGCAGGAACGTGGGAGGATTGCATGCTACCGGAGGGCCGACGTGCTGTATCGTGCAAGTGGGTCTACAAGACCAAGTAGTACAAGACATCCCGGTTCTCGTGGCTCAGTTGGTTTAGAGTATGGGATTCATAACCCCATGATCGCGAGTTCGATCCTCGCCGAGAACATTCATTTTTTTTTTTTTGCTTTACATCTCAAACTTAGCACAGGTGAAAGTATCAAGCAAGAAGATTTGTAGAGGAGACGAACCCAAGCGCGGAGGAGGAGAGAGACAGAAAGAGAGAGAGTGGCGTGGAAGAAAGAACCTTACAAGTAGTATCAAAAGAAGAGTAAGAACGGTGGGAGGGGAAGATGACATGTGAGGGGAGACAAGGCGCGCCAGATCTGGGGCACTGCAAGTTTGGGAGGACGATATCGAGAGAGAGAAAAGAAGAGTAGTGCGAGAAGAAAGGAGAGAAGCCAGTATGTTTAAAAGAGAAAAGAAAGAGTCGCCGTGTCGTCAATCGCTGCTGCAGACGGAAAGAAGTAGGAACAGGGGGAGGACGAGGAAGGTGTTCGTATATGTGTTCCTCACGCGTTCCCCCGCTCGTCTTGCTTGTCGTATTATATCGCAAAGACGCAAAGTGACGCGTCGCCCGCGCTCATATCGTAGAAAAGCCGCCGCACCGTTTCGTTTGCTGTCTGTACTCTTCCACAAGTTCGAATCCCCATCATGCCTGCACAGCCTGGTCCGCCGATGGCGCAACAGGAGGCACTGGCCCCGCATCCTGGCCAGATGGCTCGATGTTGTGGAAGTCTACGAAGAAGGAAGCACGATGAGCACTCTCACCCGACCAAGACGCGTTGTGCGAGTCGCCCACCGATCACTCACCGAGAATCTCAGAGTACATCATCACCTTCCAGGTGTCCACCGGTAAGTCCGCATCGTTGAAGCTCCAGTCGAAAGGCTCATCAGCGAGCGGCTCGTCGGTCGGGTCGTGATATGGCGCCAGGTAAGGGTGTGAGAGCGCCTCAGCAGCTGTAATGCGCGTCCGCGGGTCAAAGACGAGCATCTTCTCCAGCAGATCCAGTGCTGCGGGGGGATGTGGTGATCAGCGAGGGTAGTAGTGATCCCAGGGGAAACTCGAGGACTCACCTTGAGGATCCGCATTCCGGAACTTTTGTGAGAAGGGAACGCGCTCGCGCTTGGGCAGTGATTGGACGAAGCGGAGAGTCTGTGGCAGAACAATCACGATCGCGCAGGGGAGCATACAGTCAGCACATGAAGAGCACGCGCACATCACACCCAGCAACACGCACATTCTCGCTGCAGATCGTCTTGATAACCTCATCCGGAGGGGTGCCGAGCAGCTCGGTGATGATGGAGAATTGGTTGACGTCTACAGATATAGGAAAGAGTCAGCTTGTGCAATCCACCGACGCGAGCAGGATGCCAGCGCGAGCAGGATGCCAGCGCGAGCAGGATGCCAGCGCGAGAGATGCACTCACGGTCCTTGCCCGGGAACAGTGGCTTGCCCTCCAGCATCTCCGCGAAAATGCAGCCCGCACTCCACACATCGACTGTGTCATCGATGGAAGCAAAGATCAGCATTCACTCAGTGCTAATAAAGAAGGAAAGAAGAACGCACCTGCGACGTCGTACTTCTGCCAGGTGAGCATGATCTCAGGTGCGCGGTAGTACCGTGTGCTGACGTATCCCGTCATCTGGGGGTCTTGGATTCTGGCCAGACCGAAGTCGCAAATCTTGAGATCGCAGTTCTCGTTGACGAGAATGTTGCTTGGTTTCTGTGTTGATAAAGGAGAGCAGAGTGAGAACAAAGACGCGTTCTGGTGAGGCAAGGGAGGGAGACACGTACCAGGTCACGGTGGATGACGCCTGCGGAGTGGACGTACTTCAGCCCACGGAGGATCTGGTAGAGGAAGTATTGGATGAACTGCTTCTCGAGTGGCCGGCTGGTCAGAAGTCGGTGAAGATCGGTTCCGAGCAACTCGGTGACAAAGTAGCTGTGGATGGAGGATTGTCAGTAACGAAGAGATGGTCCGCGCTTCAAGCCTCTTCTCCAGTGACCTAAATGCGACTTACATGTCCTCAAGGGGAGAGATGAAGACGTCTGAGAGGGAGATTGTCTGCAGGGATCAAAAGAGAGAAGTCAGCACCTGCCAGTCACCGATATGCATGAGGAAGAGAACGCTCACGTTTTCGTGACGGATGTGCTTGAGCAGCTTGAGTTCGCGGTATGTTCTCTTGCTGAGAACCGGTGTGCTGAAGGGCTTCATGATCTTCTTGATGGCGACTGATGTTCCCGTGAGCTGATCACGGGCGGAACAGACGAGACCGAAGGCGCCCATCCCGACAGGTTGGAGGTCGACATAGCGGGAGGTGACCTCGAATACGGTTCCGAAGATGGAGAGCTGTGAAAACAAGGTGAAGTGAAAGGTGAGTGAGTATGACGTTTGAAAAGCATACACCGGCGTTGGCCCCGGAGGACGAGGGGGGTGGACCTCGCACTCACCTTGACGAAGTCTGCCATGGTTGTGACTTAGACTTGAAGGAAGGGGAGCGAAGGCGACTGTGGATGAGGAAACCTGAAGATGGGCTGGGTTGGGTGGTGGTGGTGGTGGTTGTTTGATCGTCGGCTGTGAATGATATCACGTTCGGTGACTGACTGTGGTAGATTTTGCAAGGGTAATTGCCACTGGGGTGAATGCGGTGGTAGTCCTCTTCAACAACAATGGGCCGAGGAAGGCAGAGACGAAGGATGGCTGGAGCGCAAGGACGGACGGATGGATGGATGAGTGTTGCTGGGTTGGAAGCAGAGCTGGAAGAGGGCGACTTGTTCTAAGCTGAGTACAAGATGAAGGCGACTGAACCAAGACACCCACCACACAGACAACCAAGGCACAAATCCACACAGAGAGTGTGCTGCCTGCAAATCACAAGTCTCGGTGTGCGTGTGAGGCGGGCAACTTCCAGTTCAAAGCACACAGACCGTACCCCGCTGCACAGCACCGTCGTCTGTCAGTCTGGCCTCCGCCTGTTGTAATCCGCCTCTTCCGACGGACCCTGCAAGCTGCTGCACGGCTGACCGCTCACTTACAATGACTAAGCCTGGCATTACGCAGACTTCCTTTACAACCAGATCATCTTCCCTTCATGCACGCGCTGTATTCGACGTCGTCATCGTCCAGCTAACTTGGTTTCTCGACCCCGTCTCCTTCATCTCTCTGCTTCCATCTCATCCCAGCGCGGTCACAGCTCACAAGCAGCTCTTGCGATCGCCAACGATGCTGCAGACAGCAAGAAGTTCTGGTTCAGGCTTCAGGAGTGCGCGGACAAAGATTAGGACCCTTCTCGTGGAAGCTGGCCGGGCAAAGAAAGAAGCAGGTATAGGTCCGGTTGTTTCATTCATCTGACGGGAAAGTGGCACTGGGGCCCTCCCAAAGAAAACTGAGCGTAAGACGATCATTCAGGGCCGCGTATTCGCCAGTCTGTCCTCTCACGGACGGCGGACGGGGTCCAATAAGGCAGGAGGGGCGGACAGGAGAATCTCACCTTGGCCCTGCCTTAGCCCCTGCCGAACGACAGGGTCCAGCTCAATTTTGGAAAGATTTGTACCACCGCCAGGAAGCACAGCCCCCGAGCGGTTCGTCCCCACCCCCCCTCCCCTTGCCTGCTGCTTCGTTCGTGCCGTCCAAACTCAAGCGCAGCAGAGACCACTTTCGTCCCCACTCCTTCCATCACGCCCCTCAATATGTGTCTCCTCACTACTTCGATCTGCTGCCAGGGGAAACCGGGAGCGGGGAGACCGAGGCGTCGATCCCGATTTGTGCCTTTCTGCGTCGCAGATCGCTGGGAGCTGGAGTAGTTTTGGAAGTACAAAAAGAACCCTGCTGCTTGCGGCTGGAACAGGGATTATGAAGGCGGAGGGTCCCCGGTCCCGAGCTCCACGATCCACGCACCCTTCTGCGAGAGCCTTCGACAGCTCGGCACCCTGCGCACGTCGGCCCGAAGTCATCGAAGCTTACGAGCATCCGCTTGGCCGGGGATGCCACCGATGATCGATGATTGCGCCTTGGGGTAAGGACAGCTTAGATCTGACTATGTATCAAACTTCTGGATGGATGAGAGGCCGGACTCCGATCACTGGGTAGACGAAATGCAATCCGAGTATTCTTGAACGAGTAAATGTAGAGAGAGCGACGAGCGCGTTTGAGTAACAACATTCACGTTTTCAGAAGACAGGTCGACCAGACCGCGCCGCGTCCGCACTCAACCAGGCCGCATAGCTCCACGTCAACTCCCGCGCTCCGACCGAATAGCCATTGTACCGTGAGAACTCCTCCGACAGCGAGCCGTTCGCGTACGCGTGTGTGTTCTGATGTGTTGAGGTGAGGAATAAGGTAAGTCAGCTTTCCGAAGTCGCGGCAAGTAGAAGGGGGGGGGATTGGGGTTGAAGAGTACGTACCACAATGCTCATAAACCCATCCGCCATCGTGCCCATCCCACCCACAAGCTTCTGATACGTCGTACTCGTATTCGCATACCTCCCCACCGCAACCCCACCCAAGAACTGATCAAAGAACGCCCGGTTAACAAACATTCACATCCACCCCTCCCCTCTCGCAAACAACGTCTTCGCATCGTACAGAATCTCCGCTACCGTCGTCGTGCACAGGAACCAAGGGTTGCCCTCCGAAGTTCCAACGCCGTCGTAGATGTCGGATGGGTAGCGACCTACGCCTACGCTCTGCGGAGCAGCCGCATTGTTGTTGATAGGGTACAATCCCCGAAAACTGTCCACGTACTGCCGAGTCGTCGCCAATACCCGATCAGAACCGGGACCAAAGAAAGTAGCGTTCGTTCCCGTGCTCGTACTACTCTGATTCCAACCATGCACCGAAGCAAGTAAGACGGAGCAGTCCAATCCGTTCCTGTTAAATCCTGAGGGAGTGGATTGGTATGCCTGGATACGGTTCGCAGCGGAGTCCCAGAAGGATTGGAGCTTGCTGTAGATGGCGGAGGCTTGTTGCATGTAATATGTCGCTGCGCCGGGATCCTTCATGGCATTGGCGAACTCGGCTCCCTCGACCAAGGCACGTCGTTGCACGGCAAGCGTGAAGAAGTGCGTCGCTTGGACCTCTGCGTGTGCATGATGAGAGCACTGCATCAGCAAGAGAATTAGACCAAGAAGATACCATCCAACCCCTCTTACTTACCTTCCCACAGGTCGAAGTTGGAGTCCTGCCAGTGGTGCGCCACGAACTCTAGATCAGACTTGATCAAGCTGGGCTGCGAGAGGTCCGACTTGTACAACTTGGACGATACGAGAGGGTCGGACAATCCAATCTTGCGAGCATACTTCATCAGAGCAGTCGCTCGGACTATACGAAAGGAGCAAGGAAGTTAGATCTGGGGCATTTGGGGGGAAGTTGACCTCAGAAGGCGTACTACTTACGTGCGGGACCATCATTCTGGGGACGCCCCCACTGTGACAAAAACAAGAATTCAGAGCTCTGCATCAGTTCCCCCGGTACCATCAAATCGTTCGATTTCAAGACGGAAGGCGACTCACAGGACCGGTAAAGAGCGACCCGTCGGTGTTGAACTTGGGCTCACCCAAAGATGAGCTGGACGACATCGCATTCGTCTGATGGACGTATTCCGCCTGGACCCAATTATCAATCAACGTCCGCGAAACGCCATGAGTGCCCTTGAGGTAGCTGTCAATGACGACCTTCATCGTCATCGCCGAGTCGCGCACCCCTTTTCAGCAATACAAAGCATAGAATTCATCAGCAAAATGAATCGCCCATGAAAGGAAACGACCGCAGGGAACTACTCACAGCTGTAGAAGTAGTCGGGTGAGGCCGTCGAAGGCGAAGCGATCACCGCACCCTTAAGTACTTGATTCCCAGGCACAGCACTCGTAGAACTAGCCCCTCCGATATTGTCCAACATGCGTGCGAACGCATAGTCGGCAGTTACCGTACCCGCCTGGACCGAGGGGACGTTACTCGAGAGTGAGAGCGAGAGGAGCACACAGCTCAAGAGGGAGAGGAAGCTGAATGCTTGCATTGTTGAGAGGAGGTGGGGTAGTTGTAGTGAAGGACAAGGACAAGGGGGGGGAGAAAGTGTGGTGGATTGGAGGGTGGGTAGATTGGGAAGAGGGATGAGGAATGGATGAGAAGAAAGGGTCAACTCGTTCCTCGACTTCTCCATCTTCTTATAGCCTTGCCCCGCCTTTGTCCAACTCATCGGCGTCTGGAGGGTACGACGGGGGTCCTCGCAGGTCTCGTAGGGTATCGCTTGCGTGAGCCTTGCTGTTTAGCCTCGCCCTCTTTCCGAACGACCTCCGTCCTCCCGATTTTGAAAGGTGATGCTCTGTCTCGGTGAACTCCGAGTAGTCCTTGCTCTTTGTGCCAGAAGGAAGACGATGATGACCCAAAAACGAGATGCTGGGTTCCGCTGTCTCCTGGAAAGGAAGGACGTCAGCAGTAGTTAGGCGGAGGCGGGAGGGGGACCTGTCATCCGGCGGGGTAAGTGTTTTCGAGGGCGGGGTTCACAGGCAGTCACAAAGCTTGAGCGTGTTCCCAAAGCTAGCACCCACTCGGAAAACTTCGATGACGGTCGAAGCTTTGATGCTTGAATAATCTTCGCCGCTGTTGGAACAGGCAGCAAGATGGTCTCGGTTGAGCGTGAGCCAGGGTGAGCTTGAGGCAAACGTCAGTGTGCAATTTGGTGAACGGCGAGGTCTCGGTCAATCCACAGCGACGCGGAATAGGCGAGAGACCGCCTGTCTTCCTTTCTCGGGAGCTGACGATCCACGGCGACGGCGCGAACTGGCCCAGGCAGTAGCGTGGTGGCTATAAAGATGGAATGACCGTGTCGATGAATGCCGACGATGGTGATGCGCATTTTCGGATGAGGCGACGATTGGAGACGCCGGGGCTCGGTCAGTTCAGCGTCCGCCTGTTCCCTTACAGGAAGGTGGGATGGGCATACATTCAATCGCTCGATTCAATCATGCTAGGGAACCATGCAAGTTACAAGGAAGTAGGGCGGAGATGGCGGGAACGAGGCATGAGTGAGGACGGTAGCGGGAGAAGTTTCTGAGATGTGATGGGGGAGAAACAGAAAGAGGAGGGGGGTTCGAGGAGGTAGGAGGGGCGTAGAAGGGGGGGGATAAAGAACAACCGGGGAGCGAAGGACATGGAAAGGTTAGAAGGCGGGGGACGCCTACATCCTGAAGGCACCGCGAGGCGACAAGATTTCAGGACGGGGGAAAAGGCGCGCCGCGCGCGTAAGAGGTTGTCGATTCCAGCTGGCCGGCCGCAATTTTTGGCCACATCTGTGCTGGAAGGAAACAGAGAAGTCCGAAAGGCGACGACGACGATATTCCGAGTTTCGTCCAGTGCAGAAGGGGCGTTGAGCGGGAAGGTTGGATTGGAGAGGGGAGGTTTGAGGCGAGGTATTCGAGGGTAGCAAGATGGATGGATGGAAGTGGTTGGGGCTGCGATGCGCTTGGGTTTTTTGGGTGCTTTACAGTGTGTTTGGAAGACGCGAGTTTCGAAGACGCAAGCAAGAGAGACGGTTGAGAGAAGAGATTGTATCGCTTGATGGGAACCCCCCCCCCCCCCCAAACTTCCCTATCGAAGGGAGTAAGAAAGGGTCCAGTTCCGGTCTCCGTCACACAAAGGTGGTGCATTTAGTCGAGCTTGTCGACGTCTGCCTCCGCTGCCTTGTCGTCCTCCTTGCCCTCCTCAACATCGAAGTCCTCAACCTGTTCATCACGAGAAGCAAGCAAACTGTCAGCATGTCCCTCCTTACGCATCGCGTTATCACATCTGCGCAACCCTCTCCCTCGCCCTCCGACTTCTTACACCCAAGGAAAGAAATACTCACCACGTCCGGAACATCATCATCATCCTTCCCGTCCGCTCCACCTGCGCCTCCCTGTGCTGCTCCGTGCTGTGCGCTCATAGCCTGGTAAGATTCTGCGAGCTTGCGGAGAGATGCGAGGGACTCGGGGCCGAGCTGGGACAGGATGCTGGGGACGAGGTCGGTGAGTTCCTTGTCGGCACCACGGCCGTAGATGGCGAATGTGTTGGCAGAGTTGACGCCGTGCACTGTTAGAGTGAGGGTGGGAAGTGGTCAGTTGTTGGTTAAAATCGGATCACCTCACATATAGGCGCGCGTTTGGGCCACCGCCCGGACCAGTCCCCCACGCAATCCATCTGTGGCCCCCGCGACAGACAGCACTCCCAGCCGAGCCCACGTCTTTCCCACCCGTTTCCACCTGCGCGGATGCCTCAAGAGATGCGCACACTCCCATCCATTCCTCCCACCCCCGCACGCGCCTCACCGCCTCCCAGATCCCACCCGCCGATAAGCGCCCCCGCGCGCCTGATTCGAAGCAAAAGAAGACCCACCTTTTGGCTGTTGGAAGTGAAGCACATTGCCGTCCTCCTTGAACATGTTGACCTCCTCGATACCTGCCATGGGCATGACGTTGAGCTTCTTGAGTGCTGTCTGGAGCTTGGTGTCGTCACCGCCGGGGCCTTCTTCTTGACGACTTTTCGGCGGGGGGTGCCCTTACCGCCTGTGACAGTGGCAGAGACGGGGGAGAAGAAGAAATGGTATGACGTGGGGAGGGATTGGAAGACAGAGGAATTGTCAGCGAGTGTCATGCTGATGACAGTTCTTCCTGGCGACAGTGGAGTACTAACCGACGCGGTTTGCGGCCTGTAGACGGGCGAGAGCCTCTGGGTTGACTGGCATAGCTGTGGGATATGGGAAGAGCGAGACGCGGACCTTGGTGAGTTGGGATAGATGCGAGGAGTGATTGACCTTGACTGGGGTTTTCTGCTGCTGGGGGTTGGCGCTTTGCTGGATGAGGAGGATGAGGTTGCGGTCGAGGTTTTGCTCCACATCAGGAAGCTTCGTGCGTCTCTCCCTCTGTGTTCTCTCGGCCGAAAACTCACGTGGCGTCGGAGTTTCAAATCAGCGATGGACGAAACCGGAGAGTGATACCGATACAGTACCGCCAGAATACCGATGCACCGGAACCACCCGAAGCCTTCCTTCTTGAGGTCGACGAGGTCGAGGTGAAGGACGACGTCGAGCAGCCAGCAGTCCACACAAGAGTATCAACAACCCTTTCTTTGCCAGCCATGTTCGCATCCGTCTTCCGCTCAGCAGCAGCAGCCTCTCGCCGCAGCGCATCCTCCTCCTCCTCCTCCTCCTCATCAACATGCTCCACCCTCGCCCGCCGACAACTCACCACCTCCGCCCAGCTCAGCGCAGACGTAGCTTCCTCCGCCAAAGCTACCGCTGAGGCCGCTGCTTCTGGTGCTAAGGCTACTGCTGAGGCTACTGCTTCAAGCGCTAAGGCTGGTGCTGAGGCTGCCCAGTCACAGCTCTCCAACGCGGCTGAGAAGGCAAAGCAGCTCGGTGGACCTTACGCCGAGCGCGCACAGAGTCTCTTCTCCTGTGAGTAATCATATGCCCATCCTTTAACATTGGCCCTCCCCCCTTTCCCTGACTCTTCCTTTCTTCCTCTCGTTGATCTCATCAGCAATAACCGAATCCGTGACGTACAACCTCCGCACGGTCGGTGCCCTCGCCAAGCAAGTCTACGTCGCCGAGCGTCTCGCACCACCGACCTCGACCGAGTCCATCCTAAGCGCCTACAAGTCCATCTGGGCCTTCGCTTCCAACCCTGCTCAATGGACCCGGCTAGTCCAGAACGGCGACTGGAAGAAGGTCGGCATTTACTCGGTTGAGGCTCTTGGTATCTTCACCATTGGCGAGATGGTGAGTCTTACCTTGGAAGGGGTTACTGCGGTATTGGTCGTTTCCTTGCTCACACACCTTTCCCCTTTGCGCAGATTGGCCGACGATCGATCGTCGGATACAGCCTCAACACCAAGCACCACGGACACGGACACCACTAGAGTGCGCGTACATAAAAGCTTTTCCCCTTTCCCGCCATCCAATCACCCTAGACCTGGGTGGCAGGAACAACAAACAACCTGCGTCAAACAAAAAGATCTCCCAAGGAAACCCTTCACACACACACACACACGCACGCAAATTCTATCTTCGTCCAGATGCATGAGGTCGTGCAAGCCTATACTTCCAAAACCCTTGTCCACCTCCCACGTCTCTTCCTCCTTAACCCGATCTTTTTTCTTCTTTCACAGAATCGCAAATCCTAAATGACGTTCCTTCTCAGTTGACCTTCCTTGGCCTGACTTCCCGACCTATTCGACAGTATCATAAGATGGACCACGCTGACCAACTTGCATTTTTGATTGGATTCTATCTAGACCCCTCTCCTTCTTTTGCCACAACCCTCCTAGCCTAGACAATAGCAACCTTCCTCTTCCTCCTACCCCCAGACTCAATCTTCTCCCTAACAGCATCCTCATCCATATCCAACCCACCACCACCACCCGCACCACTCTCATACATCTCCGCCGTCCGCTCAGAAACCCAGACCCCACGCGAATGCCTCAACGCAGCCAGGTTGAAGCCCATCGTGTCCCGTTGACGTCCCAGGGCTGTCTGGAGGTGGATCCGGAGGTTGATCAGCGTGGTTCGCATCACCTTGTTCGAGACGATCTGGGCGTGGTGCGTTCGGAGGAGGAAGAAGAGGATCCGCGAGGTCAGGCTGATGTTCCAGTCCTGCTCGGTTTAAAAAAGGTCAAAACATCGAATCTACATGTGTTTTTTTGCAGGGGGGGAGAACTCACTTTCTTGGCCCAGATGTCGAGGTACTGCATCAGACTGATCACCTTATCAAACGGCAACACAAGCAACGCATCCTCCAACTGCGCCGGCAAGATCTTCTGAACAACCTTAAGCACATACCCCTCCCCACTCGGCTCTCCATCCGCATCCGCCCCACTCTCAAGCCCTCCAGAAGAAGCACCGACGCCCAACCCAAATGCAGCAAGAAGGAGCGGATGACGAGGAGGTCGTCCAGCAAGTCCGAACCCTCCATTCGAAGCTAGGTGCTCATTCCGTCGATCTTCATCCGCAATGTCCAACGCCTCCATAAGACGCTCACCAGCCATGAGCGTCTCAGTCGTACTCTTCTGTACACCCGCCGCTTCAGGTCCTACCATCTCCTCCCCACCACCTCCATCGGCACCAGGCGCAAGGGACCCAATCGCTTTACCCTCATCCACAGCACGCGCCACACCCGCCGCCTCATACATCTTCTCCATCTCCTTCTCCCTCTCTTCCTCCAGGAACAACGGCTCATCCGTCTTCTCCCAAGTCCGAATCGACCGATCCGCACCGGCGGTGACGCAAAGGGTTCCCCTCGAATCAACAGCGAGGGCCCAGATCTCCCCATGATGTCCCTCGAGGGTCTGGATGAGCTCAAATCGGTCTCCATCCCAATGTTTGAGCAAGCCATCTTTGCCCGCGGTCCAGAAATGGTGGGAGGCACCTTCACGACCACCCATCAACCCACCACCTTGCTCCCCACGCTCAAAGCCACACGCCATAATACTCTCCTCATGCGCATACAAACTCCGATGACAATCCCCATAATCCAACCCCCAAATCTTCACATTCTTATCCGCACTGACGGTGATCACCAGTTTGGAGTCGGAGGAGATGTCGAGCGCGAGCACGGGGAGCTTGTGTCCGTACAGGGAGAGGAAGAACTTGAGTGTGTCTGCGAAGAAGATCTTGACTGTGGCGTCCAGGAGGGAGAGGGCGAGAAGTTTGCCGTTGGGTGAGAACTTGATGGAGAGGATGTCGTCCGTCATTCGGAGGGTCCTCGTATGAACCAGGACCAACTGCTGTTGTTGCTGCGTCACAACAGGCGTAGGCAAGTCCGTCCCTCCTTCGTCCCCATTAGAGGAGGAGGACACCTTCTTCTCACCACCACCCCCCGCCTGCCGCTGCAACTCTGCAATCGAGTGCATCTCGAACTCCCAAAATTTGACAGTCTTGTCCGCGCTCGCACTGACGCAGCTCAGCCCGTTCGGATGGAGCGCAAGACTCCATACGGGCCCATCATGCGCTTTACCCCCAGCACCCGCAGCACCAGCGGAAGCACTCCCTCCTCCTTCCTCCTCCCCTCCTTTCGTCTTCTCCCCACCCGCAGCAAGATGCTGGACCATCAACGCAGCCGGGACGTCAAAAGTCCTCAAACTCCCATCTTTACAACCCAACACGAGATGTCTACCGCCCTCCAACCAGATCAAACACAATGCGTACCCGACTCCGGTGAAAGTCCGAATACATCGACCTGATTTGACGTTCCAGATCTTGAGGATGCCCGAGGAGTCCGCTGAGGCTAGGAGGGTGTTATCGGGTGAGAGAGCGAGAGCACGGACGTCGGATCTGTGACCTGGTAAGTCGAGGGATGTCGAGAGAGTAGGTTCGATCGCCGTCCCCACCGCCCCAGCCGCAGCAGCCGCATCCTTCAAAAGAACAGCCGCGCGCTCACTCTTACTCAACGCAGGAGCGGGTACCGTCCAAGTTTCCAAAGCGTTCGTGTTCAATCCCAGGAGGACGTTGAGGGCGGGTTTGGAAGAGAGTAGAGCTCGGGCGGAGGAGCTTGCTGATGAGGATGTGGCTGCGAGGGCGAGGGAGAAGGATCGGAGTTTGCCTCCGGATGTAGGGGATGGTCTGACGATGGTGTGTGATTCGACTCGGTCGACCCATGTCGTCCCATCAGCATCTCCATCTCCATCTCCATCCTCGTCATCTTGATCCTCGTCATCCTCCGCACGACGCTTCTTCCCGCCCTTCTTCCCCTTCTCTTTGATCCTGCGCTTCCTCCTGATGAGCTTCTTCTGAATCTCTTCGGGCGTGCGAATACGGAAGATCTGGACAGACCGGTCGGATGAGCTGATGGCGAGGTAATGCGGTTCGTGAATCGTAGCTTCTGCACCTCCTTCTTCTTCATCAGCCGAACGACGAGCTGGGCTGGGTAGAGGGCTGAATTCGATCTGAGCGACTCGGTTCTTAGCAGAGAGTGTGAGACTGCCTCGATCGTGGAAGAATCGGGTGGGAGTTTGATCGTCGTCCTTGTTCTTCTCTTTGGAAGCTTGTTCGAGGCCGAGACGGAGGACGTCGATGTCGAGTTCGTATACGCGCGTTTGACCGTCTGTGCCTCCCGTGAGGACAACGATGGAAGCTGAACCTTCCCCATCATCTTTTTTGGAAGTGGTTTGGGGTGTGGAGCGGAAGAGGGCGGTGGCCATGCTCCATATCTCGCCTTTACCTGGGATGGCAGTTTCGACGCAGTGCTGGAGGGAGAGATCCCATAGTTTGAGGAAGCCGTCTTTGGAAGTGCTGAGGAGGTAGCGTGCTGTGTCCCTGCTAGAGCGTAGGGAAGAAGGACCTGCGTCTTCGAGTGTGGAGACTGGCAGCTCGGGGACGAAGAGGACTTGAGTGATGGCGTCGCGGTGTCCTCTGAGACGGTAGAGACCTGACTCAGCTACGATGTCCCAGAGGATGAGATCGGTGTCCTGACTTCCGCTGGCTAGGATGAGGCCCTGATGGTCGAAGGCGAGGGTGGTGACAGCAGACTTGTGTCCGTTGAAGGTGATGATGGCAGTATTGGACCGTACATCCCATAGCCGAATACTACCATCTGCATATCCCACAGCAAAGTGATTGAGGGATGGAGAGCGAGTGAGAGCAGTGACTGAAGCTCGGTGTGAAGTTTCGTGCCAGGATGCGAGTTGTGAGCCGTGTTTTGTGTCCCAGACGAGGATGTCTTCGAGGGCGGGTGTGTAGGCTGTGCGGCTGTCGCGGGGGTCGAGGTGGACGTGTGCGGTGGCTGAGGGCGAGGAAATCAGCGAGAAGGCGAGGATGGGTTCGTGCCGCAGATAAGAGCGGACCATCTTTTCCTCTCTAGGGTTGAGGTTGAGGTCAAGGATGAGGTCAAGGTCGAGGATCTTCTTGGGTTGAGATTTTTTTGGAAGGTGTTCTGAAATTTATTTTTTGAGCGTCGGATAAACTCCGGCGTTTCGGCTGTTGGATTAAACGCCGAGGACCGGAGATAAAGGAGATCGGGCATTTTGAGTCAAGCTGAGCATCGACCCGACCACCATCAGCAGCAACGAGGTCAACAACCAAACGCGCTTCCCCTTGACGCGTCTTTCTTCTCTCAGCGCGTGTTATCAGTGGTTGGTGTGTGTTGTTGTTGTTGTGAGTCCCTCTCTCTTCCTCGCTGGCTTGCTGGCAGTGCGCTGACATCTGACTGCTACCTCCACGCAGTTGATCACAATGACCCACCCAGCCTTCCAACTCTGGACAGTCCACCAATCCACATCCCAGGCAACAGTCCTCTTCTACGTACCCCGAAAGACACGCTCAGCAGATCTCCAAGTACACATCACCCAACACAGCATCACCGCAGGCATCAAACACAGTCCACCCGTCATCAATGCTGCCCTCTTCGCTCCTGTGCGGCCAGAATCATCGTCATGGCAGATCGAACGCATCCCAAGGAGTGGCGGCAAGTCCAGGAAGAGCGGGTCATCTAGGCATCGACGATTACAGCAGCAAGCGCCTACTCATCTCCTACAGCCGGGTGGAGTGACAACTTCGCCCAGACTCAGCTCGGGTCCTCCCTCCACCTCATACAGCATAATCGGCGACAGCGCACCAGGCAGCCAGGGCGTACGATCCGCAAGCGATCCAGACTCAGCCAGCGCAAGCGAGAGTGGCAACGATAGCACAGGATACATCTCCCAACCCGAAGACGGCTCCAGCTCCGGCGCTCAACAACGTCGGAGACTTCCCCGCTTCGACCCCAGCGCAACACGCAGTTTCTCTAGTCGATCCAGACTCGGCATCTCTCCCCACTCTAGAATCCTAGCCGACGTAGCAGCAGCAACAGCTACTTCGTCCTCCTCTCGCAATCTCACTCCCTCCACACGCGGTGGCAAGCCCGAACAGCCCGGCGGCGGCGGCGATTCCTCATCAGATGGACCAATGGTATCCTCAGTCGCCTCCCTCCCTGCCCGTCTTCAACCTCAACCACACTCAGCAGCAGGATCCCGTCTTGCTTCTCGATCAGGCAGTACAACCTCATTCAGCAGTCTGGGAAGTGCAGGATATGAGATGGACATCGTCGATCCTATGGAGATGCTCAGCGATAGGGGAGCAGGAGGGGGAGGGGGAGGAGGGGGTCCGGGCGCTCTGGCGAGTAGCACGAGTAGCATCAGTAGCGATCTTCGGCGGGCTCGCTTCGTCCGGGCTGCGGGCGAGATAGAAGACCTATCCCAATCACAGGACAGTTTCCTCAGTATTGGCATCGCAAGCTCACGCGGAAGCGCAGCTCCGACTTCGGCTCCTCATCGCGCTGTGTCTGTCGCAGACCCAACACCCATGGCTGAGCGCGCCATAGACGACCTCTTCCGTGACTCAGATACCCTCCTCCTCCCCCGACCTTCCCTCCAACAAGCTCACAGCAACGTCAGCACAGAATCTCGCAGTGGGAGCGGCAGTGGGAGTGGGAGTGGCAGTGGCGGACCTCCATCCTCCAACCTCTCAGGATCCCTCATAATCCCACCCTGCATCACAAGCCCCTCCGCTCCAGCTTCAACATCAGCCGAATCAGCCGCTTCCTCCTCAGGCCTATCAGCTTCCTCACTCGTAGGCGCTCGACTTGTGACTATCTATCTCGACAAGCTCTCACCGGGTATTTGGCCAGTCTTGATTTCGGGACCGGCTCCTCTTCCTGATGCGGGCGAATATGAAGGTGGTGGTGTGGGGGAAAGGCCTTCGTCTAGTCAGAGACTCCCTTCGTTGGACGAGCATCATGCTCGGCTTTCGCTCCGCGCGGCGCTACAAGAGGCTCTGGATGAAAGTAGGTCCTCCTCTTCATCGACTCCACTCAACATCATCCCAGACTTGGCGGAGGGCGTTACTCAGCGTATCGCCCATTCCTTCGATCAGAGGAGAGATAGTAGTACCGAGATCGGCGATCGGAGTATCCTCTCCACCTCCGTGGGGAGCGACGATTCCGACACAGTCCTCGGAGCTCGTTTCTCCAACCCGACCGGAGGAGGTTTAGTAGCGGGCGAAGACGACGAGGAGCAGGACGAAACGAATCGCCGTCGTCGGCTGCTGCTGCTGCTTGCTGAGGAGCAAGAAGAAGCCCAACTTATTGCGTACGAACGTCAGGCTCAAGCGCGCGAACGTCAGCTTTGTGCGAAGTATAACCTCGACGCTACTAGTCTTGTCTTGCTAGGCTTACAAGCGCACGCTCGAGAGGACGACCATGGTGCTGGCGAGCGGGCGCTCGGGCCGGTCGATGACGAGGCGTTCCATTATCTGAGTCGGGCATGGAGAGCTGCGTTGTCGCCTATTGCTACGTGTTTGCTCGTGGAAGATTATTTGCCGCTGGGTGGGAAATCGAGTGTCGACTACTCGTCCTCTACGGAGTCGTCTGATGTGGATGCTGAGGAGCAGGTCAGTGTTGCTGTTGCTGAGGAGAGGGAGCAGGTGTCGAGTACTACCGCCGCAAATGTGGAGATGAACCGTCTTCAACAATCCGGCGATACACTCCGCAGTCCCCAATCCGGACCTCACGCATTCGGACTACCTCACCACCACCACCACCCACCTCCAATAATCCATCACTTGCACAACAAGACTCGCCCGAAACGCGACGAAAGACATTGATCTCCCTCCTGGGCGGCTCGAACGCGCTGGGCCGACTGTATCTGTCGTATGCGAGGTTGCATCTCGAGGTTTCTTTGGAGAAGTGGACGAGTCCACTTGCGTTTCCGGGGAGGCGGGACAGTTGCATGGTCCTTATGCTAGTTCGGCGGGTGGGGTTGGGGTTGGGGTTGCTAGTCCTGGTGGAGGTGGTGGTGGTGGGATGGGAGGAGCTTCGAGTCCTGGAGTGCATTTCTCGTCGGCTGGAGTCGGAGCAGGGCAGGTAGGCCATTTCTCTTCGACTTCGACTTCGACCTCGGCTGGACTTGGGCTGGGTGGATGGAGCCAGGGTGGTGGTGTTGGTGTTTCATCAGCTTGGGAAGGAGGTGGGAAAGCTGCCTTTGGGCCTTCTGGGCCTTCTTCTTCCTCTGCCCGATCACCTTCGAGCGTGCATTCTGGTCGGAGTGTGGGGTCGCATTCTCCCTCTGTGCCTCTGGGTGGTGGTGGTGGTGGTGCCGCCGGTACGGACCAGACTTCGATCCTCGTCTTCGCCTCGAAGGAGCGTGAACGTACCCTCCGTCGTCGACCAGGTCCACTAGCCTACATGCAAGCTGCAGTCCGACTCGACCCCACACTCGCGACGGTCTCCCAGCAAGAATCGTCGTCGTCATCGTCATCGCCCTCCCGTCCCGCCTCGTGGCCTCTGCTTCCCGGCGAGAAGGGTGCTCAGGCTTGGAGGATGGGTATGGCTGTCGAAGAGGACGAGTGGACGGAGGCGCATGAGTTGGAAGTTGAGCGGAGGGCGGTGTTGCATCGTGAAGCGCGGTATCGGGCTTCTCTTAGTTCTGGTGTTGGGGTCGGGGTGGGGGGATCAGATGGGGGTACGGCTACGCCTACGAGTTCGTCGGTCCCTTCGAGTGAGGTGGGGTCGCACCAGCAGCAGCAACATGCCGACAATCCTCAAATTTCGAGGCGCCAGTCTGGATCTCACGATCTCCCATCCGGTCCACGTCGCTCAGGCACGCACAAATCAAGTTCCAGCGCCGCCGCCGCCCGAGGTTCATCTTCCTCCTCCTCCGGCGTGGTTCCCCCTCCTTCGTCCTCGTCTCGAAGTAGTGGCCGAAAGCCCACTCGCACTCGCACTCGCACTCGCGTCGACATGGTCGATCGTCGATGCGGCGTTCGACCTTGCCGCTGATTAGCGAGGAAGGGATGATCAATATCATGAGTGGGGCCGCGGTCCTTAGTGTTGTCGTTGCTGGCTCGGTGGCAGTCATGGGCTGGTGGAGGCGCGCGGGTGGAGGTACTGGGCCTAGTATTTGACGACAGTGCAGATCCCCCCATGGGTACATCACATCTGGTCCACTCCTCAAGCTTCAAGGTTCAGCATGGACTCCGTAATTCTCCTCTTTTTCTTTCTTCTTCGACTCGACGGACGAGCTTTCCAACGACCTCTCTTATCATTCAACGAATTGACGACCTGAACGAACTTTCGCCTGTACAGTCCCCGACTTGTATAACTATTGCGGCTCCTAGCCACGCTCTCGTCTTCATCTGTACCATCAATCTTTCCCATCCTCACACACCTGCCTGTACAAGTAACACACGAACCTGTCTCTTTCTCTCTCAATCTCACACTGCTCATTCTCACGTTCCCACGTCCCGAGAGCCCTCAGTTGAACTTCATGCGCAATCTTTACCAAAGAAGGAGAGGGGAAGTGGGAGAACGAAACACAGAAAGGCAATGATTTGGAAATTGTAAAGAAGGAGAACAAAAGGCGATTTTCCAGCGCGAGAGAAGGGGGAAGGGGAGGAAGCTATAGCGAGGAAAGAAGAGGGGGGAGGGGATGAATTGAGAAACAGAGAAGCCTAGAAAGGACCCACAAGATTTCGCCTTTTTGGGAGACCTGAAGAGAAGGAGACCCGAAGGCTGAGAAGAAAAAGGGAAGGAAACAACTTGGAGGGGGAGCGAACCAGATTCGAACCACGTCTTGTTTATGGGGGTGAGTGTGGATGCGCGTTAGGGAAACGAGGGCAAACAAGAGATTTTGCGGAGCCGTCATCATGTATGGCATATTGTTTTTGTGCTGGACGATGTTCGTTATGAATGTCCGTTCCGATTCCGTGATTCCGTGTGTAAGAAGCTTAGGTCCCTCTTCACAAGATTTCAGGAGCGGTCCTACATTTGGGGAGAAATGGTACGCGGTCAGCAATAGAGTCGAAGGACGCAGGATGGCGTTGATTACTCACCAGGAGAAGTTGTTGAACTCGGACTGGTCTTGAGGACAGGACAGAACAGTGTGGACAGGCGTCAGGGTGGGCTTTTCGCTCGTGAACTGTAGAAAGACAAGGATCAGCTAAAATGGCCTCAAAGCGGTTCGCAGAAGAAAGTACTCACCTCAGTGTCGAACTAAAACAGAGAAGAACGCGATGTAGAGTACGAAGTCAGTAAACGCTTTAACAAGTGTCGCACAACCTCATGAAACACTCACCCAGCTCGTATCACTAGGGTTGCTCAGCGTCGGGCAGAACGGCGGAGGCACCCGCTTGTTTGTACACATCATCCCAGTTCACATCCCGGAAGAACGGATGCGCCTTAATCTCCGCCGCGTCCGTAGCGCCCGATCCCAACCGACGGGTCGGGTCACGCGTAAGCAGCTTCTGGAGAATCGAGACAGAGTCCCGAGGCATGTGGATCGGGTACAGCGGCTCGTCCTCGAGAATGGCGTCGAAGATCTCGTCTTCGTCGTCTCCGCGGAAGGGAGCTTGACCGAGAAGCATCTCATAGATGAGAATACCGAATGCCCACCAGTCGACGGCGAGGCCGTAGGCTTGCTCAAGCAAGATCTGTACGATAATATGCAATCAGCACAGCTGCGCGATTTCGAACCATGCATCAAGTATGGGAACTCACCTCCGGTTGCCATGAATTCGGGCGTTACCACAGAACGTGCGAGTCGTGCTGCGAGCCACATATC
>MAPW01000117.1:0-106173 GCA_001689995.1 Tilletia indica
TTGCAGTCCGCAAGAAGCTACATGGATTGGAAGCTTCTATTTTTAGAGACACGACTGTCTAGTTTTCAGAGCGCCCTTGACGTGTTCCCGCTGAGTTGGCTCTCGTAGCTTTCAAACCCTTACGGGGCAAACGGTGCCTGGTTGGCGGGAGCCAGGTTGGACACAAAAGTGGTGCTCAGCAACCAAAGCGGCGATGGTAGGTCCTGGGCTCAATACAAAAGGCTGGAGACATGCAAAACAAATCATATCAGCTGGCCAATGTGATTTGATACGGAGTTGTTTCTGAAGATGATGGTGCTTCACTAAAAGGAGAGTGTCATGGTTGGAGGTGAGGAGTCGATTCCGGAACGCAGGCAGGTGCCGAAGTCGACTCGACACCTCCGATCCCCCCCCCCCCCCTCCTCTGTCTTCCTTCCGTCGTTAACTTGCCACAATCACTCGCGGACCATCAAGCATCGAACATCAAATGGCAAGCCGCAATGTTGAAGGACACTCGGCCAGGAGATAGAAAGATTGAGATTTCGGTACGACATAACGGAATTTCCATTGAGGCATGGGGCTCCTCCCTCGTCTTTGAGATGCACTGATTTCTCAAGCAACGTGCTCGCGAGGAGTGATCAAAACAGGAAGTTGGGGACCCATGTGCTCCTCGCCTTGTACGACGGGTCGGAAGAAGAGACCTGTCGGCAGACGATTTTGACATGAGGTACCGGCGAGAAGTGGAAGTTCTGAACAAGGGCAGCGGTGAGGATCTTGAGCTCCATCAGAGCGAATCGAGCGCCTAGGCACGTCTTGGGTCCGAAGCTGGATACCGTCCGGGATCAAAGTGCGTCAACGTCTGAGAGGAGACAATGGCGAAAGCTGGTCAGAAACAGGGAACTTACCCGAAAGAAGCCAGATCATAAGGCAAACGGGCCAACTCGTGCGCATCGGGAAGCGCGAAGAAGCGGTAAGGATTGAACTCGTCCGCATCCTCGCCCAAATGCTCTTGATGCGGTTCATCGCGGCGAGACCTGTGTGTCAAATGTCAAGCAAGAGAAAGCCATCAGATTTTGTTTGTATACCTCAGATCAATTGGTCTAGTCAGGATTCGTACCGATGACAATGTTCTGTCCTTTTGGAACCACGAGCTTTCTCGGGTCTCCTGGGTTCTTCCCATCCTCGCCATTCTGATTACGCGTAGAGGCTCAGAGAGGGGTAGGATCACTTCACTGTCTGCAACACGACGGAGTACCCGTGATGCAGGGTAAAGCCGAAGGACCTCCTTGACAGTTGCTTCGATGAGTGGGTCGGATGCAGCTTGGTCCAAGTGCAGATGTTCGATGTTTCTGGCCAGACGAATCTGGAAGGCCTGATGACGGGTGAGGCTCAAGATCAACCAGGACAGGGTTGAGGCTGTAGTCTCGTGGCCCTTGGTGACAGGAGAAGCTTTTCAGAATGAGCGAAGTGCAAAGAATTAGCATGCGCTGAGAACTCACTGCGAATAGAAATGCATTGATCTGAGCGACGAGGACTTCCTTGTCCGACTTTGCAGCGATTCCGAGGCGGCGGCCCGCAGCAAAGAGCAGACGGGAGACGATGTCGATATGGCCTGATGCCACCAATTCTTCATCGGACGACGACTGACGATCTTCGATCATTTTAAGTCCAAGTTTTTCCATGCGCTTTCGGTTGGTCTTGATGGCTCGATTACGAGCGAAGATCGATGAGCTCTGAAGAGGGTCGTGATAATGTCAGAGTCAGACTGGAGCGAATGAGCCACCGCCTGCGAGAGGTTGGATAGACGTACCGATAGAGGAGGGATGAGGTATCCCAGTAAGGTCAACAAGACGTGCGCGATGGGGTGTTGACCGGCGAAGACGGCATTCGTGGAGTCAAATGCTGCGGCAAGCGCATCCTTGCATTTGCTCGTATCATCATTCCACTGGGCTCGAAGGCTTTCGACGCATCCGCTTTCATAGCCCAAGCCGGCATCGGCCAAGATGTCGAATGCGGCAGCGTTCAGCATTGGAACGATGTCGATGAGTAGCGGCATCAAGCTTGAGCGAGCTGATTTGAGCCGTTCCTGGATAGCGTCGACGGTGGCTTGCGCATGTCGGACGAAGATGGAGAGAGTGAAGCGATGGCTGCGGATGAGAAGGGAGCAGCCAGAGCCTTGCGCATATATCGATGAGTGGCGCTGGCTGGTGTGGATGTGACGATGCCGTCACCAAGGAACATACGTGCGATTCGACTCTCCAGCTCCGTCATCGGCAAAGCCGAAGCGGCGGCCGCAGCGAGCGGATCGGCGATGAAGAGCGTGTGAGAGCCGAGTAAAGACGGGTAGGTGAGTACGTTGGCCTGGAGACGGCGCATCCAGATGATTTCGAGGATGTGCGGACCATCCGGATGAGTGTGGATGGCAGCCTCGGCACCGAGAAGGGGAGGGAAGCGACCGCGGGCCTGTGGACAGTGACGAAGAGCTCGGTTACGTTTCAGGATCGCGAGCCAGAGGAAGCCGAAGTAGAGCAGAAGAACTGCTGAGAACGACAGAGAGGCTGTAAGGAGCGGGGCTGCGGTGAGCTCGAACTTGAAAGGCCATGGTGAAGGATGCTCGTTGTTGGGGATGGAGGAAAGAGTAAGAAGGCGGGAAGTGGAATAAGGACAAAGACAAGGAAGTCAGCGATGAGAATATAAGATCCTTGGTGAAGAAGAAGGTTGATCAGCGGTCGTCTGCAGCGGGAGACAAGTGCTGTGGATGGGGACTGTGAGCTGAGGCTTCCTTCCCACTGAGTTACCGCTTGCCTTGCACCTGCTGCATTCAACATGGTCGACCCCCTCTCCCGCCGCCTTCTTCTGTCGCGACAACCAAGGAGACAGCCTCTGTGGAAGTCAACAAAAGTGCATGCATGCATCGCACAGAGCAACACGAACTTCACATGCGTCTCTTCACCGCGAAAAACGTCAGAAACGGGGCGAATGAAACCGACAGCCTCCTGAAGCCAGACTGCAGCATACAGCGGACGTCCCTCCGCGGCCCAGGCGAGGTGAGGGAAGCCACCTCCTTTGAGCTTGAGTTGTAACCCGACGTAAGATGCTGGCTGTTGCAGGGGAGGATTGATTTCTTCTCGAGGTCGACATGATCATCTTCGATCAGCAGCCCTCCTCCGCACAGACGATGATGCCGTCGATGTCCAGCTCCTCAACGACGACCTCCGGTAACCTCAGCCAGCGATAGCAAAGAATGTCGCAACAGGCAGCGCACGAGGGGCAGCGACAACAGGAAGCGGCAGGTGCGCCAGGCGCCAGCGGTTCCAGCATCAACCCGCCGCCGCCGTCAGGGAGCGCAGAGGCAAGCAGCGGAAACGCAGCTACGACAAGCGCAACAGCTACTGGAGAAGCGGAGGCAATCGACGAAGAGGAGGACGGAGATCAGCTGCAAGCCGGGACTACTGCAGAAGGAGCCGCGGAAGGAAGAACGACGCCGACTCAGTCCGGCAGTGGAGCGCCAAGCTCGTCCCAACCAGCACCGCCACGGCCGCTGACACTGGACGACCTGCTCGCGCTGGCGGAGAACTGCGGGCCTAACATCAAGCTCATCCAAACCAGCTTGCGTCCGGCGCTGTACAGAGCGATGAAGACCGCGCGCAATGACGGAGCGGGCGACATCTTTCTTCAGCCGCTCGCGAGTGGGCAGGATCCTCTCAGTCTATTGGATCCTTCCGTCCATTCTCTTCTGCTGCTCTTCCTCATGTAAGTGCTGTTCTCCTGAGGAAAAATCTCGAAACGCTTGCTGATATCAGTATTCATCTATAGCACATCGCGCGTCAAGGTGTTACGAACCGCCGAAGCGGTCCCGCCGCTTGTGCAACTGATCGAGATTTTCTCGGCGCAGTCAGATGTGCTGCAGCTCAGGTTGTCGCCGGAGCGAGTCACCCAGCTAGGACGCGCCATCGCACACGTCGCAGATCTCGTCAAAGATGTGAGAGCTCAGAGCGCTTCCTGCATAATGCGTTTACCTCTCACAAACATACTGACGTACTCATTGCCATCATGCTCAGCCAACCTGGGGGTTGAATGTCCTCTGTACCCTATACCTCAGATACGTCGCTGACTCTCGACTGCTTACAAGCTTACATGCCATTGTTCTATACGTGAGTACCATTGGTTTCCCTCTCGCATTCATTGCAGCTTTTCGCTCACGCGTATTTCCGCATCTGATCTCTGCAGCAATGCTTGAAGGCGGGCGCATACGATGTCGCCTTCCGCTCTGCTCTGCAATACCCTGTCGAAGATGTCGATCAACACGTGAGTGCGCTCCTTGCTTCCACGAGCCTATGTCTGGGATACTGACGCTCTGACTGTTTTACTTTACACAGTCGAGCCCGCTCAGATATTCTGACGTTCTCCAATACTTTTACTACGCGGGCCTGATCGCGGCCAAGCAAGGCCATCTGCCCAGCGCAATAGACTATCTCGAGCAGGTGAGAATCGCTTGAGGTCGAAGACATAATGCGCTGCGCTGTAGCTGACTAAACTCTGATGATCGCTCGTCCGCAGTGCGTCACATTGCCCACACAGGCTGTGAGCGCCATTCAGGTCGACGCTTACAAGAAGCTCATTCTGCTGCAACTGCTACAAGACGGCAAGGTGAGAACTCTCACAATCGGACTCTTTCACAAGGGACTGTACCACTCAAACTTCATTTGTCACGGACTAGATGTCTCCCCCTCCCGAGTACACGTCAAGTCCGGTCACGAAGACCATCGGCAGCTTATGCCGCCCTTACATCCTCTTCGCAAAAGTGTGGGAAGATCGGAACGCGACCGATGCGGAAGTATTCCAGAAGGCGGAGGAAGTCAAGGACATGATGCAAAAAGTGAGCTTGGGCCCTCTCATTCCACATCGTTTGGGTTGAGTAAGCGAACCCACTGACCCTCTCTCCCTTCGGCTGGCAGGATCAAAATTTGGGTCTGGTCCGACAGTGCTTGTCGACCTACCGTTCAAGACGGATTCAAAGATTGGGTTCGACGTTCAGCTGTATCTCTCTCGTCGAGATTGCGCGGCTCCTCGGCATGGGCGACTCTCCGGAGTCCGTCACGATCATCCACGATGAGGTCGCCAACATGGTGAGAAGTTGACTCGGCGCTTGTGCAGCTTTTCTCACGAATCGACCACTGACTGATTCTCGATTCTGGCTGGTCAGATCGTTGCTGGCTGGGTGGATGCTGCCATCGAGATGGTCAGCCCCGCTGCAGCTCCCATCGGCACCCCGCCTGTCCCAGTGGTGCGCTTCCGCTCATCAACAGATGGACCGCGAGATTCATTCTCCTCCGCACCATCACTGCAGACGATTCAAGCTCGGCTAGCAGAAGCTCAGCGCTGGAAGTTGACGGTGGAGGAGCGGGAACGGACCATTGCGCGGAGCGGCATCTTTTTGCAAAAGCAAATGCAGGGCAGTCGCGAGGCCAGCTATGGAGGTGCTTCCAATGGGATGGACCAGTATGGCATGCTGGTGGATGAGGACGAATACGAGGATGGTGAGCATTCTTGTCGTGCGCTCAGCCTGGTCTAACAAGCTGACGATGATAATGTCTTGGCCCAACTTGTAGATGCATTTGCTGGTTGATGTGTACATGACATGACCACCAGCTCCCAATCTTCCTTGTATCCTTCCATTTCAAGATGCCAGCCACGGCTACCGAAAAACCTTACTTCCAGAATACAGAGCCTCCGTATAGTGCCGGTTCCGTCACTTTCCACAGAGAGTATGCGAATGTGGCGATACCGACCAGGTACGATCCCACGATTGCTGCAAGGAGTATAGGAGACCACGGACTCGCGCTTGTCAGCATCAACCTATGATGAGGATCAAAAGAATCCCAAAACGCGTCATTCACCTGTTTTGTATCTGGGATGCCTCTGGATGGCACCAGCAGGGTTCGGGAAGCCCATCATGTTGCAGAATGAATGGCAGAGGACCGCAGAGATGATCGAATTGGTACGTAGGAACAGGAAGTTGGCATACCACCCGAACACGCTTGTGAAGGCAAATTGGAAACCTATCAAATGGGTGGATGAAAGCGTGTCAGGACAGCGTCCCCCGGCGGAAGCGGTGGTAGTGAAAGGACGCTACTTACAGCTCTGTAGGACTCCCCTTACGAGGGCTTGCTTCGTCCGTCCGCCTTGGACGTAGGACTCCCAAGCATGGTGCAAATGAGCTGGAAAGAACGGATGATCAGAACAAGTCGCAGGTTTCGCCCAGCAGGGACTGAAAGACTCACCGACGCCAAAGTACAAGGGTGTGACAAACACCAAGGTCGACTTGGAAGCGCCACTCGCGTGGTGGAAGTTGAGGATACAGGCGCGAAAGACGAGTTCCTCTGTCAATGGCGCCTGCGAGGGGATTGGAATTGACAGACATGGAACGGTCATCAGTACGAGTACGCCTTCTAGACGCAAATCTCAAAATTGCCAGCACTCACAATGATGTAGTTCCGCAACGCCCATATGTTGTCAAACTTGGAAGCGACGCACTCCTTCCATGACCAGTCACGCTGACCAGGAAGCAGCTCTTCGTCGAGCCAAGTCTCGAACAGCGGCCCGAGGAAGAGGGAGGCTGTCAGGCCGAGGGGTAGCAGAGCGGCAGGAAGGTAGTGTCGGACGAGGAGGGAAGAAAGTGGAGGTTGGAGGGGTAGAAGAGAGGAATTCAAGAAGCTGGGGATGGGAGTGGGTAGGCCGAGGAAGAGGTTGACGATGGGAAGTCGGAACCAAGTAGACTGTGACGGGGAAGGAAGATGGTCAGCCCGACTTCCCCCTCCCCAAGTTCTCTCCTAATGTCTGTGAACTCACCTGGATGACCTTGGGAGCTCCCCATCTGCTGAGGAATCCGTATGTCACTGCGATGGCAGCCGCCGTACTCTGCGATGCGACCCGAAGCCGAGCCGCTACGACTTTGGGGTGATTCTTGTCCAGAGGGACTTCGACCTGCCGTGTCTGTACCTCGTCCACTTCTTCGTACTCGTCGCCCTCGTCCGTTCCAACATCCTCACCGGCACCAGCGTCCTTGTTCCGGTTCGGCTCTCGCCGCCGCCGCACTCGGACAGTTTGCTCCCTTGTTGTGGTATAGAATGCAGCCTTGGACCCGACCCGCGTCGAAGTGCTCAGATACAGCGTGAGTACAAAAGTTGAAGTAAGGCCCACGGAGATCAAAGCGGCCGCACTGGGCTTGATCAGGGCGTGTGCTGGTAGCACATCGATGGCATGCAGATGTTCAAGCACGTAAGCCATCCTGACACTTGATGCTTTTTGCTGTCTATAGGATCTGTTCAAAGTCGAGGTCGGGAAGTAGGAAAGCCATCGATGCCCTCAGCCCTTCCCTTTGTCTTGCGGCCCATTCCCTTTGTCATTTGTCAGCCTTCTCATATGCGAGCAACAGCAAAAGGATCTCATCTTGGCACCCGCAAAAATCGACGCATTAGATAGCATGTACAACAGCGTTCTAGAGTGTGAACAGTCCTTGATCTGCCCCTCTGCCGCGAGCATCTGGCGGTCTGCCTGAGACGAACGACCTCCAGCGAGTCACTGACCGATACACATCTTCAATCTGGTCGTCGGACCGACCAATCTCGATCGTCAACCTGGGATCCGCGAGAAGTTCCGGGTCGGCCTGCTGCTGAAATTCGATGACCGCCGCCTTCGCGAATGTACAATGTAATTGTTGAACTCCTCGTCTTCTTGATGCAGGTGGTGGTTGGTTCAATGTCTGCGCAAGTTCTGCCGCTGAGGTCTCGGAAAGTCGGGCTCGGAATTGCGCCTCTTCCTGCTCGGCCTCGGTGCGGGCGTCACGATTGATGCCCAGCAATAGCCTGATGGTATCGCGAATCGTGTACAGATCGGTACTCTCCATGTCGACCGGTTCGAGATTGTAACACCATCGCAGCTGTGTGTGGAACGGGAAGGATCAGATTCACAGCGCGGTGGTCAGTCAAAGCGGCCGCGAAGATCAGACTCACCCGCTTCAAGTTCGGCAGAGCACCGTTCTCTCCTGCCAGCGCGCGGGCCTCGCTGGTGAAGAACAGACATCCATACACGGAAAGGTCTTCGACGTGAGCAAAAATCGGATGATCTAGTCCGCCAAAATTGAGTTCGGCCTCCCAGTACAGGGGAGGAGGACCAAAAGAGATGTTCCGTCTGAAAGATCATGTTGAATCAGCATCCGGCATGAAAGAGGGGACCAATCTGGGTGAATGTAGACTCACAGACGAGGAAATGAAGTTGCAAAAGGGATTGTTGGACTCGTGATGGCGCGTTCAAAGGTACCATTGAGAGACAGCGTTTGTATCGAAGGACATCTCCGCAAGATCGCCACCACGTCCCGCAGCAAAGCCTGGATCGTTGGCGCTTGGGGTGTCTGTGCAGACCGGGTCGTCAAAGCCTTCATCTCCTGCACGAGAGATTCGAATCCTTCGCTTGGATCAGGAACACTTCCCCAGACGTCAGAGGGATGTCCATCATCTTCGTCCCGCGTTGGTAAGTCGTCAAAAGTCGGGAAACTGTACGGAGGCAATAGGTGACCTGTGAGCAGGTATACTGCTCGGCTTCTCGCGAAAAGAACTGGATGTAGGAAGTGGTCCGCCTCAACTTCCGGTCTTCTCGAGGAGAGTGATTGACGTGGATCGACGAATCGCTCGTGAACTTCGAAGATCCTGTGGACCCATTCGTCGGCCCCGACCCAATTTCTAGAAGCGTCGAGACCCACAATATGAGGACAGACGCCCGTCCCGTCAAGGCCGCACGTCCTGCACATATCTTCCATCAGAGCTCGAAACTCGGCAGTCGTGTCGTCATCCTCAAAGCCGAAGCAGCGATGGACATTTTCGCCGGGTGGATCCGAGGTCGTCCGAGTAGGCAAAGGTGGTCCCGGCGTGACATGTCCCACCCAGAGATTCCTGACATGTATCCCTAGGTCGGGTTGAGATCGAAGGGAACGTGCGAATCTTTGGAGTGACCATGCGTCGTTCAGCTGGACCGACTCGTATAGACACGAGGTGACGATGGGTCTCCAGCGCTTGCACACGACGGCGGCCTGGCGACAGGTTTTGAGATCGACATGGTCTACGACCTCGTATTGCCGGTCCGTTCGGAGTACGGTCGACTCGTACATAAGGCTAGACCTTGTCGGTACCCTTCGACCGATGTCTTCCTCGTCCTTGCCCTCGTCTTCGTGCTCATCATCATCGATGGCCTCGCCAGTAATGCTTGGTAAAGGCCGAGTTTGACATGCAAATCGCAGTATCAGGACCAGGATTTCTTGAGGTAGTACGCCGAGGCGAGACGTAGCGACTGAGGCCGACCCTTCCCTCTGATCCAAGCTCGATGGACCCATTGCGGCCATGCTCTGTACTCTGACTTGCATGGGGACCACTGCACAGCTTCACCTTTCGTGCTGGTGTACGACGTTGGCCCAAGCTCACTGTCCCGTTCCGCCCTTCAAAACACGTCAGAAACAGACACAGAACGGGCGGACTTGCTCGCAACGACGAGACCAAGATCAGGCGGGAGCATGAGGGGCGAGGGCATGAGTGGACAAGTATACAATTGAAGTCAAGAATAAAGCAGGCTTCGCGGGTCACAGCTTAGCCTGAGGATTAATTAGGAGCCTTCAAGACGGACGCAGCAGCTTCCCCCTCCTCCCTGCGGCGAGGGTCATCGTCGGACAACAGCAATCACGAGATCCCAACCCGCCATCAACCCTTTGATCTCAACCATCCGCTTGATCTCCCGCCACGAAACGTTCCTCAAAGGAGCCTGCTGTTCATGATGATGGTGATCATGCTGATCCTGTTGCTGCTGCCGCATCTGACCGCCCGCACTCACTCCCGCCTGCAGAGCCTTCAAAAGCAGCTGCTCCATCTCCTCCTGCCCGTAGCTGGTCTGCACAGCCGAAGAGCCCGAAGATGACGATGACGAAAATGTGCCGAGAACGTCCTGCAGTAATTGAGAGAGCTGTGAATCGGGCCCGGCCACTGTTGATGAGGCCGTCGAGGCGAATAAAGAAGTCGTCTGAGCTCTGCCCTTGGTACGCGTCGAGCCGTCCCGCCCTTCCCTCCCACCAAGTTCTGGCACGACAGCACCAGCACCAGTCGACCTCGTCGCCGATCGCTCCTCGAAATGATCATACCGATTATGTGGCAAGAGAATAAAGTCGGCCGGAGAGAGTAGTGCCCGTATAAGCGAGCCAAACAGGAAGGCGATGACGGCAGTGAGGACGAGTGTGGGGAGAGTGAAATGCATCGAGTTCATCCTGTTCCTCAAAGCAATCGCGCCCGTCTGAGCGTTGGCCGCCGCATTGCTTGCAGCCGCTAGTGCTGCGTCCGCCGTAGTCTTTGCTGTGCCGGCAGCCGTTGCGGTCAACGTCGCCCCTGCCCCAGCTTCACCTTCAGTATCCGGCTTCGCACCACCATCGGACCCAGCATCGGGTGCCAATGAAGCTGTGTCTGAATCAACACCTCCAGTCCCGAGTAGCTTGCCCTTCTTCGCTTTCGCAGCAGCTTTCGCGGCTGCCGCGCAGCTGCCTTCTCCCGCTCCAGCTTACGCTTCTCGTCTTCCGCCAATACAGCTGCTGCGGCACTACTGCTACTCCGCGGCGCAGGTGGAGCGCCCAAAGTAGACATCCAGTTGCCCTTCGTCAGCCACTTCCAACCCGACCCTAACTGATTTGCCGCCGTTGTTGTTGATGATGATTGGGTTGCGGTTCCATTTGCAGTATCGCCGCTGGTATCATTTGCTTTGCCCGTTGCATTATTCACCTTCTGATCCTTCTCGATCGCGCCTGCATCAGCGCCCGGTACCGAAACACTCGCCTTCCGAGTCCCTTCGCCAGATCCTGACCGTTGAAGACTCATGTCGACCGTCGGAGATCGGCTTGGAGGCTCGACACCACTCGCAATCCTCAACTGCCCGCTCGCCTGGGTATTCGTTATACTGCTCGTCGCCGTAGACACCGCACTCAGCCGCGAGAGCACATTCATCATAGGCGAACTAGTCGAATACGACGTAGACAGCGCACTACTCGTCCCGGATGGCTGCTGGCCGCCCGACTCCCATCATGAACACGATTCCGGTCACGCTCTCGAAGTGTGGCGTATGGTCGGTCGTTGATACGAGGACTCGATCGTCCGGGACAGCAATCGCCTTCGTCCCGTCAGGTGCGCTAAGATTCATGTCTTTGACCGAAGCTGACCGCGCTTGGCGAACCGGAGGAGAAGCTGACCGCGAGATGGTCGTCGAGGCTGGAACGGTTGCACTACCACTAGCCGCGGGTATAGGATCTGACAGAGTCGCAGCTATGGCGCTGCTGTTGCTCCCACCATCCTTACTCTCCAAGCTCGAAGCTTGGTCCCCCGTCCCACTGACGCGCTCCGCCAAAGCCTGCGATATATCATCACCCACGTCCATCTGCTGGTCGTCTGGTGTAGCACCCTCGAACACAATCGCCGCGCTCAACTCGGCAAGGGTGGCAGGGCTTCCAACGATGGAGATGGGCTTGGCAGTCTCTGCAGACAGCGCAGCCGAAGCAGCCGAAGTGGCTTGACCGCCCGGCTTGTCCAGAGGGGCTCGCTTGGGCTTGGACCGCTGTGCGCGCGACATCGTCGCCGCCTTGGCTTCTTCGTCCATCTCCTCAACTTCAACCGACATGCGCGCACCATTGATGAGGACCACGCCTGTCTCACTCGTTATGCCGTCCCCTTTGCGAACAGTGATACGGGCGACGTCGTCCGCCATTCCGTCGTCTTCGTCGTCGCCGGAATTGAGGGAAGCTGAAGCATGTTCGACAGTGAGCCATAGTCCGCCGCCAGCTCCATTCCGAGAGAGCTTCGGTCGACGCACGACAGAGACATGAATGGGAGGAGGATCTATAATGAGGTCGAGGTTGGGAGACCAAAGATCGATGTCACAGCGCATTTCGCATTCAATGACTGGAGGAATGATCACAGTAGACTTGTCGCTGCTGTCGCCTAACTCGGCTCCATCTGAGCCCGTACCCTGTTGCGCACCACGAGCGCCGCGGTCCAGCTCATATTCGAGACGATAGCGACCTTTGTCGAGTTCGTATTTGTTCACGACTTGCTTTGCGCCAACGCTGAGGTGAGTGACGATCGGTGGTCCTCCATTCTTGATTGCCCATGCACCCACGCCGGCGACGGCGCTGACCATGGCGTTGGGGATGCTTGACGATTTGGTCGTCCAGCCCTTCGGATCACTCTGCTCGATCAGCGTAACGTGTGCCGTAGTCGGGTTCAAAGCCTCAATGGACCAACCGCGCAAGTCGACCTGGGACCGAATGACGCCCTGCGAAGGAGCAGGGATCGAAGGGAAGAGAACCCTGTCGGAAGTAGAAAAGGAGAAATGATGTGCGGACGAGCAGTCTTGCGAACGATAGGTCGTGCTGAGGAGGACGGTCTCACGCGCGGCGACAGGCCAAGTCGCTTTCTGCTTGAAATACCACAGTTGTGAAGGAGGTCCGTTCCCTGTGCGACGCGACAGGCCACTCCGACTGTTATTGCCCATCTGAGGTGCGCCGGGCATCCCACCCTGACGAGAAAGACCACCGCTGGCACCGCTCGCCCCCTCAGCTCCAACTTCCGGCTCAGGCAATCGAATCTCGTCCAATAATCGGTCGTCGTCCGCATTCAGCTCCCAAGCTTTGCGTACACCCGGTGTGCTGATGGCAGAAAACAGATCCCAGACGGCCACTCCGACGAAGGTAGCCTCCGCCCGGTAGACGACGAGGTTACGGTCGATACTGTCAAGCTGGGATACGGTCACTCCTCGCGAGTCGGTCACGGGCTTCCATTTCGGCTCGGGTTCTTGGAGTAATGTGGTAAAGTAGATGTACTGCCGCTGAATCAGATTCGAGATGCGCTGACTTGTCGACAACGCCGGCTTGGAAGATGGGGAACGTAGCGTTGGCTGCGCTTGGTCCTGAGAAGCGGGCGAGCTGGACAGAGTATTGGAGGTGGACTGGCGTTGGCGCTGCGAGGGAGCGGGAGAGACTGTTCGCTCCCGTGCTCGACTGCTCGGTCTGGGCGATGCTGTGCTATGTGGTGTTGCGGGACCTGATGCTCGACCTGCCGTAGAAGCAGTAGCAGCTGTTCCTTTACTTTCTCCATTCCGACTGACCGATGAGGAATCGCCCTGCGACTGTTGCGAGAAGCGCTCCACGACCTCGTATGCTTCTGCCATCTTTCACTTTGCTTGCCTTGAGGGGGTTGGAAGTGCGGCGGGATTGGGTCGCCCGAGCAAGAGGTGTGTTCGTGGCCCCTTTGTTCTGTTGCCCCAGAGGAAGCTGCTGAGTGCGAACCGCGGGGTTGGTCTTGTGATCTTGCAGCCAATCCCTTCACTGAATAGGCCTGAGCGAGTCGTGCGATGGGAGGAGGACAGAGAGACGCGCTCAGCTGCGCCCGCCTCGCTTCCACTCGACTGAGAAAGGACTCACCTCGTTGCGCTCCGAACAGTTGATGCGGTGCGATAATGTATGGCGGGAGATGATGGAGGTGGGGATTCATTCGGACCCTGACCTGATGTGGTGTTGGTTAACCCACCCCGACTCCCGTCCCACAACTCGGCAGCATCACACAGATCAGCTCACAGTCCAACTCAAAATGCCGAGACGTCTCGTCCCTCGCTCTGCGGCCTGCGCCCGTGTAGGAGCGTAGGAGGAAGATCAAACGGGTTCACAAGTTGATTTCATTCCAGGTCAGAAAGAGAGAGACAAACAAATAGAGGTGGGGGGTATGAGATGAAAGAATGATGGAGTCCGGAATTTGGTGTTGGGGATGGTATATGTAAAGTGAGCAGGTGGGCTTGTTGGTTCCAAGCCGTGAGAGCGGCGAGGTGATGCCTTCGCTGGATCCTGGTCGTGAAGGTATAAGTGAAATGTGAAAGAGGTGGGACTCGTTTGTTTGTCCGGACTGGAGGACGTCGAGGCACTGATGGTCCGTGGAAAGAGGGCATTCTTGAGGCCGAAAGCTTAAGCCGTGGGAGCGGTGGCAGTGACCGTGGCGTCAGTGGAGCCGGAAGCAGGCACAGTGGACGTCGCCTTAGGCGCGAACCCAACCTGCAAGTTACCCTTGTCAAACACCGCATAGACGTCCTGGAGGAAGGTGTCTCCAACAATCCATGCGGGCCCCGCTCCAAGGTCGCCACCAATCAGGCCAGCAATCGTGTTCTCGCCCTGAACCTGGAAGGAGAGAGCCTCGGGACTGAGGGTGAAAGGGGTGCCGTTGAAAGTGAAGGTGATGGTAGGGGGCGAGTTGGTCGGGTAGATACCGTAGACTTGACCATCTTGGACCTGCGTCTCCACGCCGAGCGACTTGTAGATGGCAGTGACGACGTCAACGGGGCCGAGAATGAGGGTCGTGCCTGGCAAAAATGGAGGAGTCAACACACATATGAGATTGACAAGACGTGCCTTTTGCGACTTGAGCTCACCTGTGTCGATGATACCAGTCTGGGTGCCTTCCGCACCAGTGACCTCGAACGAGGTCGTCCAGAAGCTGTTCAAGCAGTATTGTAATGTATGAGCAAAAATAAGACTACACGCGACTCGATTCTAGTCTCTATGCGAAACTGGCAAAAGACTTACCCATCGGAGTCGTCGACTTTGCTGTACGTGATGTCGCCCTGATAGGCTTCCGCGACGATCTGACCAAGATCGAGACGCGCTCCCTCGGGCCAGAGACCAAAGGCAAACACATTCTGGGGGGCTGTACCCTGCGAAACGAGGGTGTCGAAGAACGGAGGAGCGTTGAACTGCGCGATTGTCTCGAACGCCATACCGGCGATTCCCTGGTTGCCCGAGTCCTGGAGCGTACTCTGTAGTGTTTGATGACATAGGAGAGATGAGTCAGGAAGCCTCTACGCGTCTTTGTGGCGCGTTTTTTGCACGTACCTTGGTGGCATTGCCAAAGGCCTGGTTAAGCGCCGTGAGACCACCGACAGTGACGGACTCGAGGTAGATGTCTCCACTGGCATTGCTGCCGTCACCGTAGGCGACGCGGAACGTCTTACCCGTCTTCTTGGCGGTAGAGGAAGCCGAGGGCTTGTAAATCTTGGGGTTCTATCGTGGTCAGACAGGGAAGATACGATGAGCATGCAGATCGCGCAGTCGGGGTCAAGATCAGAAGATACGCACCACCCAGGTGTCGGACGACCCTAATTGCGCAGCACAATGTAGAAATACGCGTCAGTAGACTTGAAGCTCACTCGTGTTTTAAATGCGCAGCTCTGTGTCCTCACCAGTATCAAAGTCGAGCGTGATGGTTTGCACCGGCGTACCAACACCAACCTGCCCTGTCCAAAGGAGCTCATTCTCCTGATCGGTGAGGGGCTCGTTGCCAGAGCCAGGGACCGCAGCAAGACTAGTAGTCTCGACAGTTCGCTTGTCGAAGCCGTTCGTCTTGCCGGTGTTAGCCTTGAAGTGGTCAAAGCGGAGGTGGTATTTGATCCGAAGATTGGCGACGTAGGCGTTCCCAACCGCGTAGGGGTCCTTTGGCGAGACGGCTTCGACGGTGCTCTCGACTGCGGCGGCGATCTTGGAGGATACTGTTGCGTTCTGGCGCTTGCTGAGGGTGAGCGTCACGGGTCCGGCGATCGGAGTGTGAGCTGCCTTGGGTGCGGACATCGACAGTCGCTTGTTCTTGATCTTCTGGATGAGTCCTGAAAAGGAGCCATGTTGGGCAGAGTGTTAGATGTGGTGGGCGTGGAAGGGGTGGGGGTTAGGGAGAACAAAATGCGAGAGGGAAGAAGGATGTTAGCATGTATTTATAGGATGGGGAGGAGAACAACACCCTCGCACAGCTGCACTGCTCTGTCGTAAGTGTGCATCTACTGCGCGCAACCGGGAAGATCACCCCGAGCGGGACAATCGAATAGCGTCTGCTCCTGTACTCGCGAAGCCGCAATACCACTTCGCTTTTGTTAGTTCGATGGCCACAATTCGGAGAGAAGCCCGACTTGCCAACTGCCCGCTCCGCCCATGGTCCATGCACGAGAGCACAGACGATGTCAGATATCGCCCAAAGTCCCAATCAAGGTTTACATCGAAACGCGATTCTGGAGAGATAGCGAAATGTGTATGTGGAGATTAAAGAAGGTCAATTTAGATGGTCAGGCGGTCAGGGGCCTGCCTGTGCCCATTTCCTGCTCACCAAAAAGGGTCAGCACGACCATGGTGACAGTGTCGGGATGGCAGACGGCAGAACGTGAACTCACCACGGGATGGCGTGTCGAGTTCTGCACGACTGGCGCCCCCAAAATGACGATGTGCTGCGTGCTGCGTGCTGTCCAGGGAGGGAAGGGCTGCCGGTAAGCGAGCCCACCTCGATAACCTCCAGATCTTACCTTGACGGAACTCAGCACCAAAACTGCATGCGGAACGCCACGGTCACGGTGCTTCGCTCTACTGGTCGCACAGCAGCGACCCGCCGGCACAGGCGGTGCTTTTTGATGCTACTCTAGATAGCTGCGCCTTCCAGAAGAATAAGGACAAAGAGAGAAGGGAAAGGTGTACTGATGCCGTTCTGAAAGGGCCAGCCAGAGGACCTCAAAACGGGTTGAGAATGGCTCAAAATCGGCAGCAACTTCTGAAAAACATGACCACCTTCTGCTTTTCAGCTTGCCCAACCTTGGAACTTTCTTGAGCTCCACCTCGCCCGCCAGCCTTCTCAGCATCAGCCAGCCATCCGCAACGAGCAGGGAACAACATCCCAAGTCGCTAAGGAATCCAATCGCGTGCAGGCATCGAAGGGAAAGCGAGAAACTATGTCGAGCAAGTGGGATCAGCCAGCCAATGGACCAGAGCTCTCAGAAGCAGCCCAGGCCGGTAAGCTTCCCTCCTCCCACCCAGCTTCGTATCCATGCGCTGACTTTCTTCTTGTCTCCCTTCACGCTTCGTTGGCAATACAGCGGCAGCAGCAGCGGCGCGCATCGCAGCCCAATTCGGATCCGGTATGGCCGGAGGCAGCCAACTGCGCAACTCAGCCAGCGCTGGAGACGCCGCTCGGGTCCTCCAGCTGATCAGCACGAAGCTCCCTTCAACGCCAAGATAGAGATCAACGACCAGCGGAATCGATACATGCTCACAAAGGGACAGACTCAGCAGCAGATTCATCGCGATACAGGCGCAAGCGTCACTACCAAGGGACAGTGGTACCCGGACAGGACACTAGCCACGGGCGAGGAGCCACCGTTGTACTTGCACGTTACAGGAACAACGCAAGAGATGGTCGACCAAGCTGTCGCGAAGATTCATGAGCTCATGGAAGCTGATCTACCTCAGCTTGTCGAAGATCGGCACGCCAAGCGACTGGAGTGGGAGGCTCAGAGACCCCCGCCCCGGGAAATTAGGGAGCGCAGACGATGGCCCGAGGAAAAAGTACCCATCGACCTCGCTCCTCTAGGTCGATTTTTCCACGTCCGAGCCAAAATCGTAGGGCCTGGAGGTCTCTTCGTCAAGTTCATCCAATCAGAGACGGGCGCCAAAGTTCAAATAAAAGGTCAAGGTAGCTCTTTCATCGAGACGGACACACAGCGTGAGAGCGACGAGCCGATGCACATCCACCTTGCTTGTCAGGACGAGGAGGCGCTGAAGGAGGCTAAGCGGCTGGCTGAGGATCTCGTGGATGCGGTTAGGGCGGAGCACAGGAAAGCGGAAGCTGCACTTCAACAGCAACAGCAGCAATTCGGCGGGCCTTTCCCTGGACAAGGATTCGGAGGCGGTGGTGGTGGTGGGCGACCTGGCTACGGCCAGGGTGGATTCGAAAATCGAGGTCACGTTCCTCAAGGTGGTGTTGCATCTGGATACAATGTAAGTGTTCATTTGTCTAGTCTGTCTACGACCTAGTCTGAGCTGACTCCCGACTCTTTTCGGACTCGCCAGCAACAGCCCGGACAGGACTACAACAACTCACAAGCAGCCTATGCCGGTGCAGCCGCTGTACAATCTCCTACTCGGTCGCACAGTGGATCAGCGGCGGCGGCGGCGGCAGCGGTGGTGCCAGCAACAACTAACAAAGATGAGGAAGACGCAGTTGACAAGTACTGGAAGGACTATGTGAGTTACCCTGACCCGAATCTGTTTCACGCAAAGTCTGGCGAGCTCACCTACATTCTCGGACGGATCATTCACGAACATACAGGCTGGGTGGGAGAAGACGTTCAGGGCTTACCACGGTCGGGCTCCGACGAAGGAGGATGGCGGACAGACCATCCCACCGCAGTACATGTACCTTCTGAACTAGGACGGAGAGCCACACACGGTCACTTCTTTCGCGCACGTGAAGTTAAGACAATTCGGTTTCTTTTCGCCTTCGAGGATACAAGCATGGCAACGGTAGATCCCGGACGCCCCTTGTTTAGTGGAGTTCCCCCTGCCTTTCCTCTTCACACAAGCCCCCTTGTACAACAATTAGGGTCCGGCTGGGCCATCTACACCAGCGGAATCTCAACGAAGACAGTAGTTCTTTGAGCATCGACGGATCGACTGTTGAGACTTCGTACATGAGCAGACGGTCTCGCTCTTTCACTTCCCTGCGAAAGATATTTGAGGCTCAGCTGTACAATTGAATGAGCTGGCGAGCGAAAATCGGCAATCCTACCAGTTACCAGTCACCAACCAACAAGCGTGGTCGATCGTGTATGCTCCAGCCTGCTCTCTCGACGCGTCTCCCCTCTCCTACAGCAGGCAATTCGGTTCAGGTGCACAAAATCTATTAGATATACTACCATTATGTAATGCTTCTGATGAACGAAGGTGTGATGATCGATGCCTGCGACGCACGCCGAGCCAGTGGAAAAATGCGCGAAACTATACTTTCCAGGAGCCCCGGAAGAGGTGAATGATTCTGGAGTAGTCGTTTGGTACTGATCGGCGTTGTGGGCTGTCGAGGAAGAGTGTAGATGTTAGCAAGACATCCAGAAGAAAAGGGAAGAGCATCGGCGAACTCACGCAAAGCCGCTGGTCGGAAGCACGACTACGTCTCCTATCCTTGCTGGGCCTTGAAGACGAGTTAGATCCTCCGGTCTGACTCCGTAAACAGCCCATAGGTAGCTGTGGTGAAGTAGCGTGGTGTTAGCAAATGTGCGCTGAGGTCAGGTCCGGCTCCAGCTTCCAAAGACAGCACTCACGAAATGACCGCGTCGGTCCAGACGGCCGGGCCAGTCCACTCCTCCACCGAAGTCGTTGGCCAGCCAAGCTTCCAACCCGACTTTCTCCACACCCACTGCAACCGAGTGCTCATCCACGGCCTCGGCTTACCCGGACGTGCCAAGATCGTCTTCCTGACCTCTTCCGAACCATCGAGTGAATCTGTGACGGGATCCTCGTGCCAGCCCCATCCTGATCGTTGAGCCTCACGCGCACGTTCGATCTCGTTTGACCGATAGACGTCGGTCGCCTCGATCACTCTGCGCGTCGCATCGAGCAGAACGGGATGCGAGGGAGTACTGTGTAAGGTCCACTGTACCATCTGAACGACGCGATGACGATTGAGGGCTTTGAGGCGAAGGAGCTCAAGTAGAGCTCCAAGACCGAGCCACCATTCCGTAGGATCCGTCTCGAGACCAACGACGAGTCTGACAGGACCCTTCTCCAACCGTTCGAGATCTTCTTGCTTGCCGAAGAAGTGGACTCCGGGTGTAGCTCGTCGCTGTGTTAACAGAGGTACAGCGTTGGAAGCCCACTTCTCCAGGGACATTAAGGGGACCGTGTCCATGTCGCTCCACGTCCCGCCTTCGACGAGGAGCAAGAGATACCGCAAAAAGTCTGCTTTCCTACGTGCCCGGACAAAGAAAGACTCAGAGTCAGTCGCGCCGTTAACTCCTTCGAACACGTACTTTTATAACTCACAGGATCATCCTTGGCATATCATCCCACGCCTTTCTGACGGGCGAGCCAGCACCGAAGTTTTTCGCAACCCAAGCTTCGGCCGCTGCATCGTCTAAGAATTGAGGATCCCCACCGAAGCTCTTCCACTTCTCGAACCAAGCCTGCTCTGCAGGTGCCTTGTCGCTGCTCCAGACGAGGTTGGGAACGAGGGTGCCGTTGGATGGTGTGGCTGCGTTTGGGGGACGGTCCCACGCCAGGTCTTGCAGATTATTTGTGAGTGCTTGCTGCGTTGAAAAGGGGGACGAAAGGGTGGAGAGTGTGTGGTTGAGGGTGCTGATGTAGTCGCTCCGTGGAAGGACGATGTAGCTCGGAGGTCGGAAGATGGGATCGACGAAGACTACCTTGAGAAGAGCGAGAGGAGAGCTGATACGAGGACGATCACGATCCGTCGTGTCCGTCTACTCATGCGTGAGTTGATGGAAGCTGCTCTACTACTGACGCAGCGTGAGAGAAGCGCAAGGGGTAAGCAGCATCCCCTGGGCCGTTTGCGATATGCTGGGGGCGAGTGCTTGAGATAGGACAAAGATGAGTTTGTGGATGAGTCTGGCTGATCACTCGATGTTGCTGAGGTGGTAGACCCACGTCGACTTCCACTACCGCTGGCTGAAGAATCAGCAGGGGCACCCTCGGTATCCCATAGGATGTGAGTTGTGGTGTAATCGTCGTCGTTGAGGAGATGAGCTGAGGATTCGAGGTCGTCGGCGCGAGATTTCTTGGTGCTGCCGCTGCGAGCGCCGAACTTGGATAGTTCTATCATTGGGGAGAGAAGGGAGTGAGTGTGTATGTAATGAATGAATGAAGGTGCGATGTTGATGGTGAGGAAGAGAAAGAGTGTCCTTTTATGTATGTGAGAGAAGTGGTGAGGGAAAGGTGTTGGGCTGCGGGAACGCCCCGCCCCTCCGAACGGAGTTCTTCTCAATCATTTCGCTCTTTTTGAGACCTCACAGCCTCGGACCTCCGCTAGACCAACAAGGAAACAGCAGCACTGTGAACATATCTATAGCGAGGTGCAAGACCATATGGTTCCGAGTAGTGAGGTATGTAGTGAGGTAAGGCGAAGCAAGACGCTAGTTCCCGTCCTCATTTAGATATCAACCGGGGCGCAACCTGCTTTCTTGTTGAGTGCGATCGGTCTGTGTTGAGACCCGCCCAGCCAAGGCGCGTATCTGATCGTATGGCGACGTGGGAGAACAGCTTTCACCGTTTCCAGGGGCTGTCGTTCCCTAGCCGTTCGCAACACTCGCGCTGTGCGACGCGTCTTCAAACGCGTAGATCGGGCCTTGGAACGCGTCTCTCTCACACCGCGTCCTGGAAAGCAACCATCTTCTTGTCACGTACTTCCACATTCTCTGTCCGTAGAGCAACACGATCAAAAGCTCCACTCAACACAACAGCAGAAACACATCTGAGCTGCAATCATGTCCGGACTCATGTACGAAGGCGCTGCGGATCGCGAGAAGCCGGTCCTTGATCTGGGTATGTCGCACTCCCCTTCACCATGCATGGGCAGCTCTCGCAGAATCACTGATCCCAGGTCTGACCTTCCTTTTTTGGGATACAGATGTCGGAGCACAGTCGGGCTTCTGCGCCTTCTTCAAGAGCATGCCAGAGGCGCGCGATGGCACAGTCCGCCTTTTTGACCGCGGAGTGAGTGTTGCTCTACCTCATCCCAAACCTGCACTGCCAGAAGCTCACAGCAGACCTCACTTTCCTCCTCTCCCTTGCGCGGCAATCGCTACAGGACTTCTACAGCGCCCATGGAAAAGATGCTGTTCTCGTTGCAAACTCTGTTTTCAAGACACAGTCGGTGCTCAAGTATCTCGGATCCAGCAGTAAAGAGCAAGGACTGCCTTCCTGTACGCTCGGTCATGCAGCTGCGCGAGCCTTCCTCACAGAGGCACTCACAGCTCGTCAGATGCGCGTAGAAATCTGGGCGAACGGAGGCGGCAAGAGGAACAACGCGTGGTCAATCTCCAAGCAGGTACGTTGAACAGCTGAGGCTCATCAATGAGTGCCGCTGCTGATTCTTGGTGTTCTGTCGACAGGCCACCCCAGGAAACTTGCAGGGCATCGAGGATTTGCTCTTCGTTAACACCGATATCCTTAGCGCTCCCATCGTCATGGCTCTCAAGATCAGGATGGAAGACGGAGTCAAGCACGTCGGCGCCGCATACGCAGATGCATCGAATCGCAGTCTGGGCGTAGCGGAATATGCTGAAAATGATCTGTTCAGCAACACGGAAGTGAGTAGAGTCCTAATTTCCCTTTAATTCTTTGCACCTGTCTGACCATTGCATCTGCGCCGCTGTCAAAAGTCCCTTCTGATCCAGCTGGGAGTGAAAGAGTGTCTGCTGGCTGAGGACAAGGGTGACGACTACGACCTCAAGAAGCTGCGCTCTGTTGTAGATCGATGCGGGTGCATGATCACTGATCGGAAGAAAGGTGAGTGTGCGCCGACGGTGTAGCGGAGCATGTTGCTCACTCTACTGATATCATTGATCCTTCTACTCGATCAGCCGACTTCAACGGCAAGAATGTCGAGACTGACCTTGCACGATTGCTCAGCGAAGACTCGACACGGACTGGGGCTGGTGAGTAGGCCTTCTTAATGCTAATTCCCTCTGAGATCATATCCTAACAACGATCTTTCCATTGGCAGCTGAATTCGACCTGAAGATTGCTATGGGCGCCGCAAATGCACTGCTATCCTACCTCGACCTCGGAGGAGACGATGCCAACTTTGGCAAGTTCTCCATCAGCACGCACGACCTCTCCCAGTATCTGCGCCTGGACAGCTCGGCCGTACGCGCTCTGAATCTGTTTCCTGAAGCAGGGCAGACCGGCTATGGGAAAAACACAAGTCTGTACGGCTTGCTGAACTACTGCAAGACAGCACAGGGCGTGAGGATGTTGGCACAGTGGCTCAAGCAGCCTCTGGTCAATAGTCACTTGATCCGTGAGTTACTGGGTTCTGCGGAACAGTTGTTTCGAAAACGGACGTCTGTTCTGACCCGACTCTGCGATAATCTTACCCTCAGGCGAGCGGCAAGACTTGGTTGAGATCTTCGTCGAGGACTCAGCCACACGTCAGAACGTTCAGGTGAGTGTTTCCTGGAGCTGAACGCTATTCACTTGTACATGTGTCTCATGTCCCATTCTGTTCATCACAGACCGACGAATTGCGTTACTTGCCAGACTTGCACCGTATCAGCAAGCGTCTGCAGCGTGGCATTGCGAGTCTCGAGGATGTTGTCCGGGTTTACCAGGCAATCATGCGACTACCTAAGCTGACTGAGCTGTTGGGAGACGCGGAGACACCGTCACAGAAGCACGGCGACCTACTCAAGCGGAAGTTCACGTCCGCGATGCAGGTGAGTACGTGACTTTGTTCTAACAGGGAGAAAACACTGTTGACACCACCTCTTGTGTCTGAGCAGGGCCACAAGAACACCTTGCAAAAGTTCTCGGATCTCGTGGAGGCGACGCTCGACCTCGATGAACTCGCCAATCACCACTACGTCGTCAAGGCTGACTTTCGAGAAGACCTGCGCCAAATCCGAGATGAGCTCGATGGAGTGCGCGACTCTCTGGACGACGTGCATCGGCAAGCGGGAAAAGATCTTAAGCTGGACATCGAGAAGAAGCTGCATTTGGAGAATCATGCGACCCATGGCTATTGCTTGAGGGTGACTCGTGGCGTAAGTACGGGGATGTGCTGGTGCCCAAGATGTAGGACTGGAGGCTGACTCTGCTCATCGACCTCATAGGATGCCAATGTGGTGAAGGGGAAGAGCCAGTACTCTGAGATTGCCACCGTAAAGGTGAGAGTCTGGTAATCTTTAAGTTGGTATCTTGACTCTCCATTTCTGACATTTCCTCCTTCATACAGGGCGGTCTGTACTTCACTACCTCCAAATTGCGCGGCCTCAACGACCGCTTCGCACGTTTGACGTCCGAGTACTCAGAGAAGCAAAGCGGTGTAGTGAAGGAGGTTGTGTCAATTGCGGGTGAGTATTCTGGGACTTTGATCGCTTTCGATTCGTAACTTTGGTAGCTCACCAGTATTGGCACGCTTGTACAGCATCCTACTGCGCGCCACTAGAACAGCTCAACGTGGTCATTGCTGAATTGGACGTGATCATAAGGTGGGTGAAAGCATGTCCAAATATCTCAGACCATGATGTCTGACTCTTTTTCTATCTCTGTTCGTTCTCCACAGTTTCGCGCACATTTCGGTCAATGCGGCAACTCCGTACGTCAAGCCCATCCTGCACGAGCGCGGCACCGATGCCACACTCTCTATCAAAGAAGGGAGACATCCTTGTCTGGAGATGCAGGACGAGATTACTTTCATCCCGAACGACACGGAGATGAAGGTCGATGATTCCGAATTCCTGGTCATCACCGGACCCAACATGGGCGGAAAGAGCACGTACATTCGCCAAGTGGGTGTGATTGCTTTGATGGCGCAGACGGGATGCTTCGTTCCGGCAGCAGAGGGTGTGGAACTGCCGATTTTCGATTGCATACTTGCTCGGGTTGGCGCTGGGGACAGTCAGCTGAAGGGTGTCAGTACGTTCATGGCGGAGATGCTGGAGACTGCGACGATTCTCAAGGTAATTTCGTCTGTGTATGATGCGTGGAATCGGCAACGACTGACTGACTCGAATTTATCATTACGCAGACTGCGACGAAGGACTCGTTGATCATCATCGACGAGCTGGGTCGGGGAACCTCGACTTACGACGGATTCGGTCTGGCATGGGCGATTTCAGAGTAAGCTTTGCCTCACTCGGGTCTCGCAGATCGAGATAGTCGTCTAACAAAGCTTTGCCAACATTTGCAGATGGATCACAACGAAGATTCGCTGCAAGACGCTCTTTGCGACTCACTTCCACGAATTGACAAACTTGGCCACACAGCAGAAGCACGTCAAGAACCTGCACGTTGTCGCACACGTCAGCGAGCGTACCGTCGGCGAGGTCAAGGAGCGGGACATTGACCTGCTGTACCGCGTCGAGCCTGGAATAAGCGACCAGAGTTACGGTATTCATGTTGCCGAGCTTGCTCACTTCCCGCCGTCGGTCATCAAGCTGGCGAAGCGCAAGGCTGAGGAACTTGAGAACTTTGGTGAGTTTTTGTGTTGAAGACGACGTTTTGAGTTTGCGATAGAGCTGATGATTGCCTCTTTGCTACGTAATTGCAGATGATGAGGCAGCCATGCTCGACATGGACGAAGCAGTGAAGGAGGAAGGCACGAAGTTGGTTCAAGAATTCCAAAGGACCCTCGCGTCAAGACTGGCAGCAGCAGGCACAGCGAGCGCGGATACTCCTGAAGGCGGAGACGAAGACGAAGCAGGTGACGAGTCGGACGTGGGCACGACGAAACGGCGCAAGCTGGCTATGGCTTCCAACTCGCAGGCTGAGTTGCGTGAGTTGAAGCGGACGGTTGCTGAGTACAGGGAGAGGATGGAGGCGCAGCCGTGGACTGCGAAGGTCCTTGGCGCGGCGTTCTGATTGGGGGCTGCTCAGATTTAATGGCACATAGCTGGCTACCTTTGTACTTCTCTTACCCCTGCACGATGAGCCTCACATCGTCGATTCTTGCACTACTCAACAAGACTCGACCAGGCTTACATTTATCCGTCGACCGGGTCAACTATGTTCGCACGGGCCTCTTTTGTGATGTGCTTTTAGAGTTTTTCGGAAGATCGTCGCTCGCTCGCTCCAGCCGCATTTGGGTCTTCGCTGGCCCTTTCCAGATCTTCACCTTCACATTCTTCAGCCTGTCTTGTATTCTTCACCTTCACATTCTTCAGCCTGTCTTGTATTCGCTGCAACATACACGAGTATGCAAACCATGTCAGACGCTTCCCGCCTCAACGCCAGCAGCGCAAGCCGCCCGGCCGCGGATCGTACTGGTTCTTCGGGCAGCAACAAGAACAACAGCAACCTCAAGAAGCACTCCGCTCACGAGCTTCGATCGACTTACCGCGACGACCCTGACGGAGAGCCTGATCCCGAGCACAATGCTCCCTCTGCCTCTGGTAACCACACCATCGGCACCTCGATGTCTGATCCGATGGGATCGAGCGTGTCGACTCGTCTGCTACCTCGGACGGACGTGAGTCCTAAGACGATCAGTGCTCTGATTCGACGCTTGCGCGCGCTCGTCGTCAACCTTATTCCTGCTGAGGTTGATTTGGAGACGGTCACGGGTACGGAGGGTATTTTGAATGCGCCTGTCGTTCGTGCTTTTGACTTGGCTGGTGTGAGTGTTTGCTTTCGCTGTGTGCTTACTTGAGGAGTTCAGGTCAGCTCACGCATCATTCGTGTTTCCCTACTTGAATTGGCGGGGTATAGGGCGACTTTGGAGATGCTGTTCCGTACTGCCTTATTGAGAGCTACCACGAGTTTTTGAAGGTGAGCTCCGTACTTGGCTCCTTCTGTGCAGACTTTCACTCAATGTGTATCTTCCCCTCTCTGCCCACTTGATTTTCTCCACCAGGATGCGGAGAGGGCCGACTATGACCTGAACCACCTCCGCGCCGTCGCATGTGAAATCCTCGCCCGTCGAATTGTCGCCCATTTCGAGAGTACCGCCGAAGCCGACTATGCGGCTCGACACCCCAACATTCGAGGTCGGTACGAAGGCAGCCACGTCTCGCTGTCTAAGAGGTTCCGCAAGGCATTACCTGATGGGAAGGTTTCTCGGCCTCGTTCGGCGCTTGAGTCTGCTGTTGATGGAGGCTGTCAGGAGTTCTTGACGAGTCCGGAGGCGCAGCGTACTATTAATGCTATTGTGAGTGTTCCTTTCACTTTTTCAAGTTTCTTTGGGACCCTCTTTGATGCTGACTGTTGTCTGACCCTTCAATGATGTCTTACCTATTCTCGTTCAACTTCGTGTCTGGGATTAACAGTGGCGCGGCATGATTGTGCAAGCATACGCCGACGACAACTCGGGCGACGTTTTCCTCGTCCGATACTCGAAACGGTATTCGACCAAGTTCACTCGTCATTTCCACCCTTCTCGTCTGTCCGTGCCGCTGTACCAGTACCTGCTCTCCGTCTCGACCTGGGTGGGCTTTGTCGCGGTCTACACGGTCGCAACATGGAAGTTCCGTCACGAAGTCAGCGTTGCGGAATTGATTGTGTATACTTCGTATTTGGGTTACATCTCGGACGACGTACTTCGCTGGATCAAGATTCGCGGCTTTGGACAGATCTCTGTTTGGCTTGGACTCGACATCTTCACGGACATCTTTATGGCTATCTCGTTCTTGCTTCGAATATGGTCACTCTCGGCGGCGGATCCTACGGACAGGTTGGAGCTGCACAAGTTCAGCTTCCGGGTGTTGGTCTCTGCTGCCCCGTTCATCTGGATGCAGTTGTTGAGGATCGGAGACTGCACGCGCTTCTTTGGTGTGATCCAGGTCATCGTTATTCGCATGTTGAGTGAGAGTGCGGCTTTCTTTATCTTGCTCATCCTCATTGGTTTCGGTGCTGCCCAGGCGCTTTGGGGATTGAATGCGGTGAGTTTGCATGGGGAGATGATTGGGTTTCGGATGATCCCAGTACTGATTCTCCTTCGACTACCGACCTTTTGAAGGTGGACCCAAATCCACTTCCCGATGCAGGCATCCGACTTGTGGAGCTGGTGCTCCAAGGTGTCCTAGGTGCAATGAGCTTCGGAACGATCTCGAACGGGTTCAGCGGCGTTTTTGGAAAGATTATCGCCTACGTCTACTATTGTGAGTCCGATGTGATAGTGCTTGACATTATGGCGAAAGAGATTCTGAATTCGTTGTCCCTTCCGATTCTTCCACAGTCATTCTGATCTTGATTCTGCGGTCGATCCTCGTTGCTCTTTTCGGTACCGCATTCGCCTCCGTCCAGAGAGACGCCAACGACATCTATCTGACGTTCTTCGCAGGCCGTGTTATCGACAGCATTGGAGTTCCCGATCGCCACGTCTTCGTCGCGCCTTTCAACTTGGTCGAGATCTTCGTTGCGGGTCCAATCAGTGTGCTGGTGCCGCGCAAGACGTACCACAAGATTGTCAACGTAAGTCAGGGCAAAAATCAGCTCAAGTGGCCTTAGTAGGTTCAGAAGCCTGCGTAGACGATGCTGATTCTTTTTTCTTTGAACCTGCCACAGTTCATCCAATACTTCATCTTCTTCGTTCCGCTGCTTCTGATTGCTCTCTACGAGGCTCGGGTAGATCGTCGTGCGGTGCGGGCCCAGCGCAAAGTGGTCAGCGAAACCATTGCGGGAGACGACCGCGAGCATGCTGTGCAACAGGGCGAGCAAGGCACCGTCGAGGATCCCGCTGTGCCGGAGGATACCGTGGATAAGGAGCTCCAGATCAGCCGAGTTCCCTTCGCTGAGTTGGTCAAGGCCTTCGTACCCTCTCAGACGTCGGAGAAGCAGCACGAGATCCTTCTGGATCGGGTCGTGGACACGAACGGCATGGTCTCTGATGTGCTGACGGAGCTCAAGGCACTTCGGGAGGAAGTCAGCGCTCTCAAGAAGGCTGGTGGGAAGAAGAAGTAGGAGCTGGCTTCACGATCGACGACCCTAAGCTGGCGGATCACGGCTGCGTGATGCGGCACTCAGCGCAGAGCGTACACATCGGAGAGGCAGAACGTGCCACTCCTCCTAACACCTTTTCGACCATTTTATTTGCTGTACCATCCCTATCCCCTCGGACCACTCATTCTTCGAATTGCAGTATGGTATAAGGAGCATCCCAATTCCCAGACCGCCCCACCCGCCCCACCTCCGCGTGACCAGGGTTTTGAGCTCGACGTCCCTCATAAGAAGCGAGACAGATGAAAGAAGATGCCGAAGATTGTCGATCAATTGATGGAAATAAAGATGACTCCGTTTTGATGATAAGCAGGGGTCAAGGGCAAAACGGGAGGAGAACGGGAAGCCTCGACCTTTCCTTCTTATCAGGTCGTCATGCTGTTTATTCGCTTCCCCATCCCGACGACCACCATCTCCTCCCCTCTTTTCCCCTTCCCTTTACTTTTGCTCAGAGCCAGTCTCTCAGCATGCACGCCGCTCTCTCACAGCGCACAGCCGTCAGCGCCCTCGGACGGCGCATCGCAGCAAATGCCACTGCCAACGCAAGCTCCTCATGCTCCCCATCAGCTTCCATCGCTGCTGCCGCCAGCCGCAAGTCGGCCCTGTCATCTCGCGCTTTACACACCTCCGCTGCTAGACGTCAGTCTATGCTGCCTTCAGGCGCCCGTGACAGTGCAGCTGACCGGGTACGTCTTGTCAATTCTTTTCTATTGGAAGTCCTGAGGAGACGCTAGGCTGACGACTTCTCCTGACCTCCCCCTCCTCTGCTCCAGGAAACCATCACAAGGCTCTTATACTCCCTTGCGTCGCGCAAGGAAGTCGAGCGCTACCTTCGCATCTTCAGTGCTGCGAACAAGTTCGCCGTCCTCAAGGTCGGCGGCGCTATCTTGACCCAACAGCTCGATGAGCTTGCCCTCAGTCTTTCCTTCTTGCACAGAGTGTGAGTTTGATTCCGCCCGACGTGAATGGAGCGCGATACGTTCTGGTCCTGATGCTTATTCTGGCGCTGTGATTGTATCCTGCAGCGGACTCTACCCTATCGTCGTGCACGGCGCTGGACCTCAGCTCAACGAGATTCTCGAGCGTGAAGGAGTTGTGCCCGATTACATCGACGGCATCCGAATCACCGGTACGTGACGTTTGGTGTATGCTTTCCGCATCTTCCTGTACAACACTGACGCGGGATTTGTCCTCTTCTCCAGATGCCAAGACTCTGCACGTCGCCCGCAAGGTCTTCCTGGAGGAGAACGCCCGCCTCGTCGCTAAGCTCGAGAGTCTCGGTAGCCGCGCCCGCCCCATTCCCCTCGGAACCTTCACTGCCTCTTACCTCGACAAGGAGAAGTATGGCTTGGTCGGAAAGATCGAGTCCGTCGACAAGGAGCCCATTGAGGCTGCTATTGCCGCGGGCTGCCTCCCTGTCCTCACCAGTTTGGCCGAGACGGAGGACGGTCAGATCCTGTGAGTTCGAATTTCTTGCCTGATTCTGCCTTTTTGTGAACATGCCGAGTTCCTGACGCGTCTCTTCGCTTCTGTACCTCCCAGCAACGTCAACGCCGATGTTGCTGCCAGCGAGCTGTCCAAGGTTCTCGAGCCCCTCAAGATCGTCTACTTGAACGAGAAGGGTGGTCTCTTCCACGGCAAGACCAAGGAGCTCCTTGAGACCATCAACCTCGACGAGGAGTACGATGACCTCATGAAGCAGGAATGGGTCAAGTTCGGCACCAAGCTCAAGCTCCGCGAGATGAAGGAGCTCCTCGATCACCTGCCCCGATCGTCTTCCGTCGCTATCATCTCCGTCGATCAGCTCCAGAAGGAGCTCTTCACCGACTCAGGTGCAGGCACGCTCATCCGTCGCGGATTCAAGCTCTACAAGGCTGACAGTGTCGAAGAGGTCGGCTCTGAGCGTCTCCGCACTTTGCTCAAGGACAATGACGACGAGATCAAGTCTGGCCGCAAGAGTGTTGCCCAATTCTTCTCTGACTTGGCCAAGCATCCTTACACTGTCTACGGCGACGAGCCCTTCGACTGCGCTGCCTTCGTCATCCGACCCGAGGGCGAGGTCCCCATCTTGACCAAGATCGTCTCCACCCGTGGCGGTATCCTGAACGGCGTCAACGACAACGTCTGGAACCAGATCCGAAAGGACCACAAGCGTCTCATCTGGACTGCTCGTGCTGATGATGAGAACCGAGCCTGGCACTACGAGCGCGCTGATGGCAGCTTCTCCCGCAACGGCCGCAGTCTCTTCTACTACGGCATTCACGATGTTGCCGAGGTTGAGCGCGTCGTGCGTACCTTGGAGGAGAAGGGTCGGATCGAGCGCGCTTATCTCCCTTTGAACGCTAGCCGTCCAGCTCAAAGCTCTGGTAGCGGAGCACGCGCCTTCTCGACTCTTGCTCGCCCTTCCTTTGCGACTTCCGTAGGCCTGTCCGGCAAGCGGGGCTACGCAACGGCCGTTCAGCGCGAGAAGCCATTGGAAGCTACGACGACTGATAAGAAGCGCGTCGCTCTGATCGGTGCTCGCGGTTTCACTGGCCAGGCCCTTATCTCTCTGCTCAACAAGCACCCCACCTCGAGCTTTCGCACGTCTCCTCCCGCGAGCTTGCCGGTTTCCCCCTGACCGAGTACACAAAGACGCAAGTGAAGTACACAAACATTGGCGTCGAAGAGCTCCGCAAATTGGAGAACGGCCACGGACCTGGTGCACCTCCGGACGCGTACATCATGGCTCTTCCCAACGGCGTCTGCAAGCCCTTTGTTGAGGCGGTACAAGATGGCGGAAAGGACCGGGCTGGTGGACATGGCAAGATTGTCGACTTGAGTGCGGATTACCGGTTCCAGGAGGGTTGGACTTATGGTCTTCCAGGTCAGTAAAGACGTAGTAGAACCAAGTTCCTTACGGGTCTGTTATGGGGGTTCAGGGGCCGTTCATGGCGTCTCGTCTGCCCTTGGGCCTCCTTCTTATGGAGTGGGGCACAAGCGGCATAGACAGTCAAGGGATTGGGGGAACGGAGCTGGATTACCTTTGCACATTTCCAGATGTCAATCTTAATCTCCGTTGACCCCCCACCCTCCCTCTCTGTCCCAGTGGGGGCTTGGGCAGGGCTGCGAAATGCAACACCCCATCATTTGTTTCGACATGATTTGCATTCTCCCCAATACCCCCACTACTGCGTGCTTCACTGAGGCGAAGTCTTCCTCACGGCACGGAAGGAAGGGCAGAGTAGTGGTGGAGCAGACTTTGGCTGGGATGAATGCGAAGAATCAGAAGAACATTTCGCTGACATTGGATCCTTCTTCCCTCCCCCTCCTTTCCACTTCTGTTCAATTCTTTTTCGCTGCAGAGATCTACGGCCGCTCTGCTGTCAGAGAAGCCCGACTGATCTCGAACCCAGGTTGCTACGCTACCAACACCCAGATGCTCCTCGCCCCGCTCCTACCGCTCATCAACGCTTCAATCCCTCCCACCATCTTTGGCGTCTCTGGTTACTCGGGAGCGGGCACCAAGGCCGGCGCCAAGGACGAGAAGTCAGGCAGCGGTAACCAGGCAGGCTCTTCATCCCGACCTAAGACCTTGCCCAAGGTAACGCCCGAAGACCTCGCGGGCGGACTGAGGCCGTACAGTCTCACCGACCACATCCACGAGCGCGAAGCAGGCTGGCACCTCTCCCATCTTCTATCGGAGAACGAGAAGATGAAGGTGGCGTTCATCCCTACTGTTGCGCCTTGGTTCCAGGGTATCATCTCGACGGCGAGTGTGTCGTTGAAGAGGAAGGTGACGGCTAAGGAGATCAAGGCGCTTTATGAGGAGTTCTACCAGGGCGAGCCGCTCGTTGAGTTGAGGAACGCGGTTCCTGAGATCAAGGTCAGTATTTTGGAGCTTTCTCCTTTCTCCCTCTCTTGACCTGATAAGCTCGCTGCTGACGGTTTATTCGGCTCTTCGTTTGATCCGTTTCGTACAGGACATCGCTCTCAAGAATGGCGTCAAGATCGGTGGATTCCAGGTCCACTCGGACGGGGACCGTGTTGTGCTCGTTGGCGTATTGGACAACTTACTCAAAGGCGCCGCTACACAGTGTCTACAGGTACGTCCTTCTCTCTTTCAGCCTCTCCATGACATGTGTATGATGCTGATGCCTCCTCTCTAATTCCTGACTGCAGAACCTCAACATTGCGTTGGGATACGAGGAGACAGCTGGCATCGACACTTCGCCTTAAGAAGTCTCGGCCTCGTCGTACTCTGAGGATAGCAAGCGGCTTTGATGTTGGGATACTTCGTCTCTTCTCGATCTCCGTACCCAAAGTAGCCCATGAACTTTCAAAAAAGAAATCAATTTGCTCGTACATTCCTTGAGAGGCGACTGAAGCGATGTAAGGTGAATCATCCAAAGTCTGTAGGAGATGAACAAGAGTCAGTCAAAGCAGGTTCAAAGAGCGCTGTAAGTACGAGCGCACTCACGGCTACCGAAGTTGGGAACTTTATGCTTGAAGCCGAGTTTGAGGCAGTTCCGTGGTGGAATTGGCCCGCAGCTAGGCATGTAGAACTCCGCACCCGTTTGCTCGGTGATGTACGACGCCAGACCCTCCAACGAGCGCGGACCCTGGTAGGTATCCTTCGCCTTCGTACCCCCATTTGAATCGAAGAGCTTGAGCGTAGGGAAGCCGGCAACATCAAAAGTCTTACCGGCGCTCCTGTTGGAATCAGCGTCGACCTTAGCGATGAGGACCCGGTCCTTCTCGTGCGCGAAGGAGTCGGCGAGCTGTTCGTAGATGGGTGCTAGGCTCTTGCAGTGCCCACACCAGGGTGCGAAGAACTCGACGAGGGCTGCGGGAGCACTGCTGGAGCTGCCGAGTCCCTTGATCTGCTTCTCCGGGTCCTTGGTCCAGTCGGCCACGTTGGAGCCGAGCGCGCTGCTGGACGCGGAGAGGAGGACGAGGACTGAGCCTGTGATGAGAGTGCTGGGAGAGAGACGCATTGTTGAAGAATTGGAAGCCTGGCTGTTGAAGTTTGCGAGGATTGTGGTGGCAGCGATCCAAGGTGGGCCTTTCTCCAAGTGAGAGTGGTCAAAGCGCTGACGTGGATTTCTATTGCAGAAAGGCTCCGAGCACCGCTTACGGCCGTATGCCATGCAGCTGGTATGTACCCTCCCCTCGACATGCCATACGATCTTCCACCCATGGCATGCTGTTGAGGTGTTCAGGCATATCTAGGTATCTCTCGATGGACAGGCGATGATATGCGCCGCTCGGTCCTCTGGATGTCGCAGTTGCGAAGTGCGAAAAAAGGCAAGGTCAAATGTTCATTGCATTAATAAAGCATGCCCTCACAAATCCACAAGTCGATCTGCTAGGAAAATGGGAGCAACGGAAGGCAGCAGTGAGCGAGAGTAAGGCGGGGCGAAGAGAAAAGAAGTAACACGGTGTGAAGACGTCGCGAGACCGTGGCGAGGTATGATGTTTTGACGATGTTGTTGTTGTTGTTGTGTTGAGGGAGGACGGGACGGGTTCTTCTATTTTGTTTGTATGGCGGGGGTTAATGCGTTTTTGCTGGGTTTGCTGGGAGGTATCTGACGAGATGGAGGAGAGAGAGAGAGAAAGTTCTTGGTTTGCCGAGACTGGGAGAAAGGAGATTCTGGTGAAGACGAACGAGAACCGGGAGCTTGTGCCGCTTCTTCTTGTTGGTTTGTCGCTGTTTCGGGTGGAGCTGGCTCCTTCGCGCATCCCCGACGTCCTCGCGCTGGGTGGTTAAGGCGCCTTCATCGCTGTGCCGCCCGATAGACCCGCTTCTGCTTCGACTTCGCCCATATCATCCGCACATACACCTGCAACAAAGCCGTGATAATCCCCAAGGTACCCACGATGAGTAGGAAAACGAGATGATCGCCCGACCCATGCTCGTTCATCGGTATCTGCACATTGAAACTCCAAAATGAGGTGAAGAAGGTACACATCACCGCTGTCAAGGTGACAGTGACGAGCCCAACCAACGACCGATCGGCACGTTGTCGACTCTGTCGATTCCGAATTTGGACGACGGAGAGGTAATCCGCATGCGTATCGTTCAGCCGGTCATCGGATTGGTGCAGTTGCGTGAGGAGGGTGACGATATGGTCGTGCAAGTCACCCATATGGATCGAGACTTCCGTCCGACTCGCACGCTTGGAACCCATGCTCATCGCGCTGAGCTCCATGTACCGTTTGCGCAGTCCCAGGACGCTCTCGCTCTTGGGCGCCAACAGACGCGTCAGGCCTGTCACGATCTTCCGGACGGTTGCGATCCGCTTCAATAGCGCACTCTGGTCCCGGGCTCCTTGCATCTCCTTCTCCTTCTCCCTTTCCTTCTCTTCAAGGTTGGCTCCCTTAGGAATGGGCCGTTCCGCGCGCTGTCCAGAGAAAAGGCCCCTCCAAGCTGCATGTCGGCGATGGTCCGCCGGTCTGCTCTCCGGGACGAGCTCGACCGTTCCTTCAAATTCGGCAACTTCAGCCTCGACGAGCGCCAGGAGTGGGAAGAAGGTATCGACTAGGGAATCCATCAGGCCGTGCGCGATCCAGTCTGTCAAGGGAATTCAGGACGTGTCAGTTTTTAAGTTCTGATGATTGCACGCGGATGACGAAGAGCAAGAACCCACCGGCAGTGAATTCCACAGTCTGCGATAGATCCATGAGACGCTTCAACACGCGCGAGGTGTGCTTCGACAATTCTTCGAAGTGGAACTTCAGGGTTTGGAATCGAGAGAAATGAGTCTAGTGAGCTCATAGTCCAAAACATCACCGGCCAAGCATACTCACAGTGATCAACCCGTGCGAGAAAACCACAAGATACAGATTGATAGCTCCCACACTAACACCCTCAATACCATCTTTACCAGGAACACCCGAGAGCAAATCAATGCGAGCTTTGCCTGCACCATCCTCCCCCTCCCCTGAGCTCGTCCGGAAATAGGTCTCGTCAATCGCTCGGACCGTGATGAAGTAGTACCCCAGCTTCTCGAAGACTTCAACTTTCTCGCGCGGGTCTTGTTGCAGGATATCTTCGACTGTGAGAGGGTGGAGGGGGAATAACTGAAAGGAAAAGGACAAACAGTCTCAGCTAAGGGAACAACCACCAAGCCTGTTCAGCGAGATCACCATTACTCACCTTGCTCAGGTCCTTCATGTCGCTATAAGTTGGACACTTGACGTCCAACCACCAAGCCCCAACAGAAGGCTTCGAGCTACCGGTCCCATCCCCACTAGACGGAGGCGTCACAAACCCAGTGAAATCCTTCCCCCCACCCAACCCAAAGTCCAACACCTCCGCCAGATCCGGCTCAAACAGCTCCGGAACAAACGCAGGATCATGGAACCCGAACTCGTCATACACTTCCGGTCCTTGACTCGGTAACAAGTGCGGCTGGTCATCGTCGTCGTCGTCGAATCGATGATGTGCGGGACCCAGCGTAGACGTGACGAGCGGGGACGAAATCGGAGGTTTCCTCGGCGGAGGAGGACTAGGAGCAACATCGGGAGTAGAAAGTAACCCAAACGCAAGACTGGGCGTCAACGCATGCTGCTTGGCCGCATCCTGACTTCCCTCCCGCCCCATCTCTACCCCAGCCTTCAACCGCTCCTCCAAATCCATAGGCGCGACTCGACGGACCCGCAACTCGTCCAACTCGTTATAGGGCGACTTCTTCCGTACGACCTTCTTGAGCGGTGGTTGTCCGGCCTTGTTGTTCGAGTCTAGACCGGCCCCGAAGGCGACGGCATCAGCTCGGCCCCTCATCCCATTTGGATCCTCAAGCACAGCGCTCGAACTCATCATGCCCAAATCACCACCTACAGGCTCAGGCTGACGAATGTGCTGTCGAAGAGCGTACAGCCGATCCTTAACAGCGAGGAAGGAAATCGTTTGCATGACTTGCTCCTTGGGCTCCGAAGGGTCGACGGGTAGGTGTCGATGGTGGTGGTGATGATGGTGATGATGATGCCGTCCGCGCACACCGCCTTGAATCTCCGAATCCGGCGGTGTGGACGCTGCTGTGAGTACAGCCTGGGCGGTAGCAGCCCTATTGAACGGCGGTCGTTTCGACAGTGCCGCCGCCAAGCTAGCAGGAGCAACAGCAGGCGAAGACGAAGATGGGCCCGGGCCAATTCCTTCCCCCGCCCGTCCCAAATCACTACTGCCCGCCAAAACGTCCGTCCCATCGAAATCCCAATGACTATCGCCCTCGCGTCTCTTCAGCCCTCTCCGCGTGGTACTCACAGGCAGAGGGATGGGCGTATACAACATCCACTGCGTCACCCCACCCGCAAGCTGCTTAGCCAGCCTAGCTTTGTTCCGGGCAGACTTGCTAGGTTTGGGCGGGAGTAAACCCGCCTTCCGGGCAGACGATTCGAATTTCTGCATCTGCTTACGCGCAGCACGCCGTCTCCGTCTTTGCACCTCCCGATTCCGACGTTGTTGCTGCTTATGCCGCCGTTGTTCTTTGCTCGGTTGGGCGTTTCGGGGAGTAGGTTGGGTTTGGTCGCCGGCGTTGTTGTTGTTGTTGGGTTGCATTCGCGGTGTTCGCATCGAGACATCTGCGCTTGCCCCACCACCGCGTCCAGAGAGCACGCTCGAATTATCAGCCGTAGCGCCCATCCCTCCACGCGACGTGAAGCTCATCCCGCGCCGCCTCCCACCTGCCGCATTGGAAATGTTTGACCGAACGCGGGACAGACTGAAGGAGAAGCCACTCCGACTTGATCGACCGGATGACGAGCTCGAGCTTGAACTTGAGCTAGACGAGCCGTCTGTCCGTCTGGACGCCGTTCCCGTGCCGGAGATGTTACCGTCGCTGGTGGAGCTACTACTGCTGCTCGTGTCAGAGTTGGTGTCGCTCGAACTACTGCTGGAGCTACTCGAACTCGAGCTGGAGGAGTCGGCATCACCGAAGAATGCCCGAAGTCTGGCGATGGTGAGACCGTGTCCTTCGCCGGAGCTCGTACTGTCTGTAGACCCGGAGGAAGAGCTACTACTCGAGCTACTGTACCCACTAGCCGTACTAGCATGTTCGCCAAAACTCGAAGCCCGACTGCTCTTCCCACGAACACTACTGCCACCACCACCTCCCCGTTTCTTGGACCGCCGCTTGCTCTTCTTCTGTCTCTGTGTTTTCCTGCGTTCCCTCGACTCGAGCACGTAAGTATCCAGCGCACGATAGGTATCGCCCACTTCGAAACCGGGTGGGAGGTCTTTACGGCGCACTCTTTTTGCTCTGGTGCGAAGTGGAGACGGGCTGCGCCGCCTGGTGCTGCTGTTGCTGCTGCTGCAGAGGGAACAAAGGTTGGAGAGAGTGGATTCGTGCCGATTGCGGTTCCTGATCGGAGAACGGAGGTGAGAGGCATTCCGCTCGGTGTGGTATAAGTGGAAGGACCGACTTCCTCATGCGGAGTCATGGTCACACGAGGCGAGGCATTTACGCTCGCATCAGATGCAGGACCAAGGATACTTTGTTGCTGTTGAAGTTGCGCCAGAGCAGGGGAGAAGATTGGTGGACCCGTAGCCAAAGACGAAGAGAGAGGCCACGCCCATGCGGACGCGGGTAGGGGGTGTCCAGATTCTGCAGCAGCCTGAGCGGATATCTGCGCAGCCTCCGCTACAGCCCTTGCGGCCGCTGCGCGTGTACCCCTGACAGCCTTTGCGGGTCTGGTGGACCTGGCGGCCTCGAGGACCCGGGCGGTGGCTTCGGTCGGTTCGGGCGCTATGAGGGATGGTAGACCGAGATCGGCTGCGTCTCTGTCTGATTGGAGGGTGGGTGCGCCTGTGTGCGGGTCTGTTGGGGAGCGATTTGGGCGAGGGCGCGTGTGATGCTGTCTGGTGAGGCGGGAGGGAGAGGTGTTCGCTGAATGTGGATAACTTGGGGGCCCCGAGGGAGAGTTCGGTCATTTCGAGACCTTGTTGATGATCCGCTGTGAATGCCGCTGCTCCTGCTCCTCGTCCTCCGCGACTGAGTTGCTCGTGGACAGAGGCGAGTTCGTACTCGTTGTCTGCGTCTCCATCTTCTGCTGCTTGGGTTTGTTGTTGTTGTTGTTGTTGGGTGTTGCCAGAGAATGCCAATCTTGATCCGAGACCGAGTGCTCTTGTAGCTCTTCCAGCGAGACCGTTTATGGAGTTCTCTCTTCCGTAGGAGAGGAAGGAGCGAGGAGGATGAGAGGGTTGGATAAGGATGCTCGATAGTTGCTGTTGCTGTTGCTGTTGCTGTTGCTGCTGTTGTTGCTGGTCACCGCCTGTGGGTGTTGGAGGTCCGCCTGCCGCCGCCATTGCTGCTGTTGCTGCTGCTGGTGCTGTGGAGGGGAAGTGAGTAAGAAGTTGAGGCCCTACAACTTGGATCAACCATCGTCTGTCTGCTGAAATGCGAGGTAGTGAATAACGAGTGAAGGAGTCTTTGGAGAAGGGAATGGTGGACGTCCCGCATGAACCCCAGCCCAGAAAAATGAAAGTTCTTGTTCTTCAGGAGCTTTTTAGTCCGCAAGATAACGATAAGATAACAGTCCTTTGGGCAAAATCCGGCACTTCTCCATCCGGCAAACGATTTCGTCGCTACTACCACCACCGCACACTCGCCAGCCATGCCATCAGTAGCAGCACAGGTAGACACTTCAAGCCGACCTCTCTTCGGTGGCAGCATCGTCGCTGACTTACCCGCCGCATGGAAGGACGTCAGGTGAGCTTTCTCCTTGCTTTTCTGTCCTTGATCACTCAATTCTGATGCATTCTTCCGCATTTAACAGCGACTTCCGACAAGTACCAGACAACCAGGAAGTCTTCGTCAGTCCAGACTCAGATCCACAGAGGGAAGCATCTCTCATCGTCGAGGTCCTTCAGAGAGTAGACAAGGATGATCTAGACCAGGCTGTCAGGTGAGTTCATCCCACTTCCGGCGAAGTATGATCGATTAAATGCGCTGACGATGAAATTACCCTACACACAGATTCCACTTCGAATCCATCGCACACGACAACGACGCAGAAGAGTCCCACGTCGGCCGTACATGGTCCTTCAACGACACGCAACGGCCCATCCTGCTGAGCGGCACCCAGCTCGTCAAGAAGTTCGGCAAGGACTCCGAACCAGCCAAGCAAGTCAAGATCTGGGTTGCGCTCTGGCGGATCGAGGACAAGAACGTGGACCTGGTCATGAGCGTCAACGTTGCGGGGACTGAGGCAGAGGAGCAAGAGCGAGGAGAGGACGAAGTTGGGAGAATCTTCGAGCGTGCGGCGCGCAGTCTGTCCATAGTCGACTACGGCCTCTTCGCATGAAATGCACCTCGAAATCGTTGCGCAATGATGATGGACAGCTCGCCACGTGGTGTGTGAAGGAAAAAAAGTTTACCTCCTCCCCTTCAAAAAAAAAGTTGAGTCTCTTGTCCTTCTTCCATCTCCCTTTCCTCTTTCTTCTCTTGGGTTCATTCCCCACCCCACTCCTCTCTCTCTCTCACTTCCTCCTACACTACAATTGCCAACCATGTCCGCCGCTCCCATCGCAAACGGCAGCGCATCAGTCTCCAAGGCTGCATCCGCCACTGCCTCCTTGCTCTCCCACACCGGCCCATACCTCGACCCAGCCCAAGCACTCAGCCACCTCAAGACCTACGACCAACCAGATGGTCTCTCCGTCCAGGACCTCATGTCCTCCTCCAAACACGGCGGTCTCACTTACAACGACCTCCTCATCCTACCCGGCTACATTGACTTCCCAGCATCAGAAGTACCCCTCCTCACACGCGTCACCCGCAACGTAGCCCTCAACACACCCTTCGTCTCCGCTCCCATGGACACCGTCACCGAAACTCAGATGGCCATCAGCATGGCTCTCATGGGTGGACTCGGTGTCATCCACAACAACGTGAGCGCAGAGGAACAGGCACAGATGGTCAGGAACGTCAAGAAGTTCGAGAACGGATTCATCACGGAGCCCTTATGTCTGACTCCCAACGAGACCGTCGGCGATGTACTCGATATCAAGCAGCGTCTTGGATTCGGAGGTATCCCCATCACTGGTGCGTATCTCTCTCTCTCTTCTCCCTTGCCTTCTCAGACCACTCTGGCAATATTGCACGCGCGCTCGGGCGGGATCATCAACTCGTGTATGATGAGAAAAATTTGATTATGCTGTTAACCTTCGTTCTGCTTAGGGCCGTCCTTAGACTTGGACGGTCGCTGCAGACTATTCAACTCATGTCCACTGACACTCACGAGATTGGAATTCCCACCCGCACGCGCGCGCATACCTCCTCCCCTCTTTCTCGGAATGTTGAAACTCAAGGATACTGACTTTCGCTCTTTCTGCGTGGCATCTAGAAACCGGCGCACTACACAGCAAGCTCCTCGGCATCGTCACCGCCCGCGACGTCCAATTCCGCGACCCCTCCCTGCCCCTCCGTGACGTGATGACCACCGACCTCGTAACCGCGCCCAAAGGCATCACCCTCGAACAAGCCAACTCGATCCTCCGCGACTCAAAGAAGGGCAAGCTCCCTATCGTCGACAACGAGGGTCGGTTGGTCTCCTTGCTCGCCCGGTCGGATCTGTTGAAGAACCAGAATTACCCCTTGGCTAGTAAGAGGCCGGACAGTAAGCAGTTGTACTGCGCTGCTGCTGTTGGTACTCGGCCTTCGGACCGACCACGACTGGCCCAACTCGTCGAGGCTGGCCTTGATATCGTCGTCCTCGACTCATCGCAGGGCAACAGTGTCTACCAGATCGAGATGATCCAATGGATTAAGGAGAACTACCCCTCGCTCGAAGTCGTCGCTGGCAACGTCGTCACACGCGAACAGGCTGCCAACCTCATTGCTGCAGGAGCCGATGCGCTTCGAGTGGGTATGGGCTCCGGCTCGATCTGTATCACCCAAGAAGTCATGGCTGTCGGTCGACCTCAGGGTACGGCTGTCTATGCCGTCTCGAGCTTTGCAGCCCAGTTCGGCGTACCTGTCATTGCCGATGGCGGTATAAGCAATGTAGGCCACATCGCCAAGGCCCTCGCCCTCGGTGCTAGCGCAGTCATGATGGGTGGTCTCTTGGCGGGTACGACGGAATCACCGGGTGATTACTTCTACCGTGACGGGAAGCGGTTGAAGGGATACCGCGGTATGGGCTCGATCGAGGCTATGGAGCACCAGAAGAACCGAAAGCCAACGATCCAGAAGGGTCCTGGAGCTACGGGCGCCGGAGCTGCTGCCGCTGCTGCAGTCGGCGACGAGAATGCGGCCACGCAACGATACTTCTCCGAATCGGACGCGGTGAAAGTTGCGCAGGGCGTCTCGGGTGCGGTGCAAGATAAAGGGTCGGTGCTCAAGTTTGTGCCGTACCTGTACACGGGCGTGCAGCATTCGTTGCAGGATATGGGTGTGAGGAGCTTGGCTGGTTTGAGGAAGGAGGTCTTGGAGGGTCGGGTGAGGTTCGAGTTGCGGACTGCTTCGGCTCAGGTTGAGGGTGGTGTTCATGGGCTTGTGAACTATGAGAAGAGGTTGTTCTCTTCGTAGAGATTTTTTTTCGTTTTTACCCCCGCGCTCGGTTTGGATCTTGACCTCTTCCTTTTTGATGTGTCTCCCGCCCTTTCGTCGTCCCCAACTTTTTTCTCCCTCCAACTTTCCCCCCCCCCCTCACGTCGTCTTCCGTCTTGTACTATCTTAACTCCTTCTCTACCTTCCCTACGCATGTTCTCAACTCGCACTTTACCCTCAACGTCTCGTCTCATATGAAGATTTTAACAGGACTTGGTCTTTGTCCTTCTCTCCCGTCTGAAGTTGCTCGTCTGCTGAGCCTTTTCGAGCGTCTGGTATCGACCTTGGTGTAAGACGTCCTCAGTCGAGGTTCCATGACTCGCTCACTGGGTAACGCTGAGAGTTGGTACATTCGACGTTGGACGATATGGCGATGTACAACATGCAGTAGTATCCGGGCGTTCAGGCCTCGCCAGGAGGCTCTTCTTCAGGCTCGGGTGATTTCCTGTCGGAAGAGAAGGATGAAGGTAAGCAGGCCAGTACGCTTTCGAGTTTCCAACAGGGAGACGAAAAGTGAACCCACCCTAATCGGACCCGTAGTGAATTTGTGAGAATGTATTCGGCGCGCGCTTCGAGTTCTGGTATGCTCCCGCCGAGAACTTCAACTTCGCCCGGTCGAAGGAGGACCTGCAAAATTTGAAGGAAAGGGGTACGTCAGTTCACCATCAAGGGTTTCGGAGGTTGTCACTCAGCATGTTTACATACCTGTCCTCTCCGCACCTCCGACCCCTTCAAGAGGATCTTACACCCTAACAAGGTCCTCTGCGGTCCGACCACTTCCACCTCTCCACCCCCTCCCCCGCCCCCATCCTCATTCCCATTCATCGACAACGCCTCGATCCGACTATGTTCAAATGCAGGTAAGAGCACATCCGTATGCCCATCGGAGAGGTGGAGCCTGATCAAGCTGCGCGGGTACTGTGTCGGGTTCTTGAGGGAGGCGAGCTGTGTCTCGGAACAGTGGAAGGCTGACATGTGGTCGTCACCTGCTCCTTGTTGTTGTTGTTCTTCTTCCTCGTCTTCGCGTTGGCGGCGGGCGTGCTCGGCGGCTGCGGCGGCGGAGGTTGAGGTTGGGCCGGTTGTGGGGGGTAATGGTGGGACTGCTCGGGCTTCTTTGCGGGCGGATAGGACGTCTAGTTGGGTTTGGGCGGAGACACCTACGTCTGATCGTTTTGGGGGGAGGGAGGGAAGAAAGGGTAGGAGGTCAATCAAAATCACTTTCCCCATTTCGAAGAGATGAGTGTAATACTCACCCATGATTCCTACGATTTGGAGAAGCATGCCTCGATTCTTCTCGCCGAGTTTGTACTTGTGTCTTGTCAGGATATCCGGAGGCAGGACTCCCCTCTGCGCCGAGTCTGCCAGGTCCGCATGAAGGATCTGTAGATTTGTCTGCCTGATCAAGGTCCGGTCGGTCGGTCTGGACGGGAGGGAAGATTCGAGGAGGTATTCTACGCAGTCTTCACTGTAGAGAAGCAAGAGATTGTCGATTCGTGAGCGCTGAAAAGGATAGCAGAGATTGGGGGAAAGGGAGATAACTCACAGCCATTCTTGACAGACTTGCAGTGTTGGATAGCGAGCTCGTAGCCAGCTAGTCAGCACGGGAGGGACGATCCTATTCGCTGCTGCTGCTGGTGGCTGATTACGACTACCACTCCCACTCGCCATTTGCTTTTGACAGGTTCTTGGTGGTCGTAGAGAAGGAAGTGTTGGACTCTGCACCCAGAAGATCCCAAACGCGTCGCGTCGCGTGTTTTCCCAGTCGATGACGCGCGTTGAGGTGGTGTTGGACTACATGCGCAGAGAACAACACTTTCCTTTCTCTCGCCACGACCATCAGCATCACCCCCATTTTCAAACTGCTACTATGCCTCACTTCGACCATTTGCCCCGCGAGATCAGCGACGACGACACAGACACCGAATCGTCTTCATCCATCGAGTTTGTCAAAGAAACAAGTCCCAGCAAGCCCAAGTCCAAGCAGAAGAAGTCCAACCCTGTCCTCGCCTGGAGGGAGGACGTATCCACGGAATCACTCGACGACTTCCTGGCCAATCACAAGCCATCCAAGACCAAGACTTCTTCCGATGGGTGGATCTGGATCCGAAGCTCTCGAAACCCACACACCAACTCGAATAGAGAGGAGAAGGCATCGTTCAGCGAGGCTGTCATGCGAGCTACGAAGGTGGAGGAGGAGGTGAGAGAAAAGGCCGAAGAGATCAAGGTGAGTGAAGAAGATAATCAACTTCGCTTTGCAGTCGCGCCGTGGTGAGAAGATCACTCATCCGCTTGCCTCTTTACCTTCCTCAGAACGACCCGAACGTGCCCGTCCGTACATCAAAGAAGGGACCCGGTCGCAAGGATCTGATTCGCAAGCAAGGTGACATTCTCAACGAAGAGCTGAACAAGATCGGTGAGTTTCCCGGTCCCTCCTCCCATTTTGCTGGCCCCTCAAGCATCTTCCCGAGCTGACTATCCATCTCACTCCGTTTCCACGAAGGAACATCAACGCCCGCACTCGCAACCGGCAAGTGGATGTGGTTCGAAACGCCAGAAAAGGTCGACACCCTCTTCGGTGTTCTGGCTCGCTCCCTCATTGACGGACCACTGGCCAGAATGCGATATCAAAACCCGGACGGACCCGTCGTGCATACTCTCAAGGTCGCCACTTCCGACGCAGCGAATTCTAGCGAAGATAGAAGGGGACCGCAGTTCCTCATATGTCTCTACTTCGATAGCATTTGGAACAAAAAGCATGCTGAACAAGTGAGTACTAATCATCTGATATGCGGATTATTATGCGAACGTTTGCTGATTGTGTTTCCTCCATTGTGACGCCAGGTCCTTCACTCTCTCGCCGCCGAGCATGGACTGCGCACCCCCACAGCAGCCAAGGCGGACCTCTACACATACGTCAATCTCACCTCCAAACACCCCACCGAAGCACGCTCCTCCAATTGGCGTCCGACCGAGCTCATCCTCACGGACGTGTATGATGACTTGAAAGATGCCTTCTGGTTGGCAAAGAAGAGCGGAGATTGGGATCGGGCGGAGAAAGAGGATCGGGAGGCTTTTCGGAGGATCGTGGGAGGTCGAGGTAGTTTGGGTGTTGGTGAGAATGGAGCTGGTGCTGGGTCGAAGACGGCAGCGGCGGGTGTCAGTGAAACGAAGAAGGGGAAGAGCAAGAAGGAAGAGGAGGGCGAAGGGAAGGTTGTAGGTGCGGACGTGAAGTCAAAGCCAGCTTCTCCTGCAAAAGCGGAACAGCGTCCCTCGACAAAGGCGACAAGTTCAAGTTCCATCGCATCGACGTCAAGCACCTCAGCCAAGGTCCCTACACGTGCTCCTGTCGTCAAACCAAGAGTGGTCGCTGGCAAGTCTTCCGTTGCGTTTGCAAACGACTCGGATTCGGACGAAGATTATCAAGCCGAGCAGGAGAAGGCACGGGAACGAGCTCGGAGAGGAGGACTTGCCCGTCTAGCGGCTCAAAATCCTTCTTCCAAACCGGCGAAACCTTTCATTTCCCAAGGTCCGCGTGTCGAGATGGACCCTTTGGCGATCGCTGCGAGGAAACGATCGCTCGACGCGATGCTGGCGGAAGCGGAGGACGAATCGGACACTGCTTCGGAGTCATCTTCGTCGGAAGAGGAGGAGGATGAGAAGATGAAGGTACTTCCGCGGACCAAGCGGGTGCGGTTGGATATGAAGACGAATGGGACGTCCGGGTCGGGATCAGTATCAGGTTTGAGTATGGAGAACGCCAGCGGGAAGGGAAAGGAAAAGGAATTACAGGCGACGGTCCCGGAAGTGGCTTCGGAAGCGGCGGCGGCGGCGAGCGAGTAAAGAAGAAGAAGGGAGGCGGGGACGAGAGGTTTCGGACGGCTCGACGTAAAGCGTATCTTTGATTTCTGGCCCTTACTTTAAGTTCTCTTAAGTACATACTTGACCTGTATACGCAGTCACCTCTTCATCACCCCTTTTGTAACGCATACCCACCATCCACGATTGATTGGGCATGAGTAGTCTGTCCAATTCCTTCTCGTAAACAGGCAACAGGGAAGAGTTCACAGATTAGAGCGAGAAACCGAAAGAAGGCAGGTGCGTATACGTACGCCCGGAATTGCAGAGATCAAGAGACAGGAGATATGGACGAAGTACATATGCCGAGTGCCTGTGGTCTGGAGGGTGTGTGGGTATGTATACGGTGCGTAAACGCGTGCGATATGTACGCGTGTGCATCATGTATACGTAGGGTCTCGTCGTAAGGTATATGTGTGTGCGTGCCGCATTGCGTGAGAAATTGGGTGTCTCCTAGAGTACAAGCAGCGATGGAGAGCTGGAGTCAGCATATGTGAGGGCAAAGGTGAAGTTGAGAGAATGAAGGGAAGGGAAGGATGATGAGTGAGAGATGCGTACCTATCTACCTGAGCATCTTGACTCCTGGCCTTGGCGTGTTTGCGCCCGGGTTCCCGTCCTTCTTGTGTCCCCGCGTGCGCTGGTTCAGATGTGACGCTGCTGGTATTCTAGAAGGACTGGAGAAGATGAGAGTCGGCGATGGATGACACTGGTCAAGGTGCGTAGTGAGGGCGAGAGCAGGTATGAGTCCAAGAGAGCACTTACGTTACGGCGGAGAAAGGAGACGGAAGCTGCGCTCTCCTAGAAATGTGAGGGACAAAGAAAAGGAGAGAGAAGTCAGCAAAGGTGAGGATGAGGATGAGGTTGAGTGTGGAAGAGAACTCACCTCGAGCCTGAGGTCGTCGTGAAGAGACTCCTGGATGGTGACGAGATCAGTGTCGGTCAAACAGAGAGACAAAGGTTGAGAAACGGCAAGGAGGAAAGGGTTACCGTTGTCAAACAGGGCCTAGACGCTCCAATTGATTATTTGTGGTGCGTGTGCTGAGAAAACGACGAGCAGATGACGGGGACAATGTCAAGCTCGTAAAAGAGGGCATACATCTTCTTTGCCTGTTGAAATGGAAAAAGACGAGAAGAACGGAGAAGGGGAAGAAAGAGTGAGCACATGTCAAAGGTTAGTGTGTCCTCTTTTCATGTTCAAAATGAGCAGTGCGAGATAATCTCCATATCAAGCCAACATCTGTCACCTTTCTGCTGCGTCCGCCCGTCTGTTTGAGTCTCAGTCTGGGAAGGTCTGGGGACAGCTGCTAACAGAAGAAAGCGGCGAGCGAACGGGAGAGTTTGGGGGGATGGGAGGCGAGGGGGACCAGGATTACATCGCGCTCGTCTTCGTAGGAGCGAACATCGTTTCTGCAGGAATCGGAATGGAGAGGTTGGACGAGGGGGATCAGAACTACATCGCGTTCGTCTTCGTAGGAGCGAGCATCGTTTCTTCAGGAATCGGAATGGAGAGGTTGAACAGGGCGGCCTCAGGGATGTCCGGAATCTGGCCAAGTCGGCAGTTGGAAGCTCCCGTGATCTTGTACACGCCGTTGTTGACGAAGCTTCCACGCACGATGCTCTTTGCATAACAGTCGAGAGCACTTTGAGACTTCGCCGCGATCGCCAGCAAGGTGACACCTTGGTAGATAGCCAAACCGGAGACCTAAGGGACAGAGAGACGAAGATGTCAGATGGGACGAAGTAACGTGTGAGAGCTACGCTACGCTTGAGACTGACCAGTTTTACGCCATCAAGGTAGGGGACCACCTCTCCATTGGTGGAGGAAGAGCAGAAAGGTGCCCACTGTGTGACCGGACTGTTATCACCACTGAAGCGGTAGACCCCTTTGCAACTCGTGCTCGTATCTACGTCGAAACCGACAAATCCCGAGTCTCCATCTCCGGTAAAAGCCAGTGAGAGACGACCATTGGAAGCTGAAGAACTCTTGATGTTGTACTTGGGGTAGCATGAGTTGACGCTTCCGTCGCGCACTCCCCATCCGAGCACTCTAGATGTACCTGGGCTGATACATGCCGATGAGCCTGAGCCGTCGTTTCCTTCCGGTTCGGGGTCCTCAACGCCCCCGTCCTTACTCTGACCAGCAGGTGCGGTGGGCGATGGCAGGAAGGTACTGGCGATATTGGCGGCAGAAGAAGCATCGATAGCGGCGCTCGACACAGCGCTGTAAAGACTCTGGATCTTCGGGTCGTTGATCGTTTTGAGCGTAGCGTCGGCTCGTAGTGCCGAGTTAGCAGCATCGTAGACTTCTTGACGATTAGTGTCTGTGTCGCTACCCGCATAGGAGATGTCGATAGCGCGGGAGGCGGCCACTAGCAGGTTCCATCGGTCATGCAGGTATAGAGAGTCAAATGAGTCTTGCGATCAACGGTAGCTTATGGAAAATGGAAACGCGTTGACTCACGAATAGCAGCTGCTGCTGCCGCCGCTGCAGCGTCTCTGACATTCTTAGCAAACTGCGAATCTCCGCTGATGACTTGCTGAGCCGATCGGACTCGATCGAGGTCATCTCGAGCTTGCCTTGCCTTGTCTCGCGACCGCTCGCGAGGGCTTTTGGACTTACATGTCGAAGACGCGGCAGCAGCAGCAACAGCTTGTCGGTTGAATGTAGGAGCCGGTGTTGGGCGGGAGTCGCCGAAAACTGTCGAAAAAACTGCCAGATGTGGCTCTGCCAGTCGTTCGTTTTTACAGGTATCCTGCTCAGGTTGACATTCCACTTTTTTTCCGCCGAAGCCCCAATCGACGAAGGTCGGCTTCTTGTAATCGTTGTAGGTACCGGTTCTAGCGGCCGTGGGACCTGGAGCTTCGAACGTGAGCTCGGTGCGAGGTTGTCCAGAGCCGAAGGATGCACCTCCGGCTATCACTGCCCCGTATGCGCTCGTGCTTACTCCCGTTTTCGGTGAATAATCAAGGGAGAAAACAACGGGGTAGGCACGGCCCCTGACAAAATAATTTGGTAGGTATGAGCTGACAGTACCAAACGAAGGCATCTCGAACCTTCACTGGTCCCATCTCAGCCTGATGCACTCACATTTGTCGGTATGGTTTACCGTCGCCAGCCTGTGGGTATAATATCATCAGCAGATGCCTGAGAAACAGAAATACCGATGAACGTACCTTGAGATTGGATACTGCTCCCAAAATTCTCCTCTGACCTTCCTGCTCCCGATAGCTGGCGCAAATGATTTCTGCTCCTAAGCCTCCATTTAGGAAGCTGGCTAGAGGAACGGTAGTCGGTGTTGGGCAAAGTCTTCAGCGTCGAACGTTGCGCCGCCACAGAAAATTCAGAAGCTTCCTTTCTCACCTGGAGGCGCTTCATCGCATGACATTCGCCAATCATGACCATCCTTGATTTTTGTGTCGCATTGGCCTGTATTTTTGCAGAAGTTTACCACAGGTGCCGGGCAGGCGGCTGCTCGTCTCCGATTCGCACCGTTGACTGTGTCTGAGTCGTACAACCAGATGTCGGGTTGGTCTCCCTTCGCTATGACTGTGTTCTTGCAGATCTGTGGCATGTTATCGCAGTAATAGACGACCGTGGGCATGGGGTTATCGACGGCGACTGTCTTTGTAATGACGGCCGTTGCTGGGCGACCAAGGAATGTTTTTGTTGTCGTAAGAGTCGACACAATCGAAAGATCACGTTCTTCAGGAACAGAGGTCGGCTCGGATGGGGCATAGGTCACCGTGACGGTGGTCAAGTATTCTTGCAGCTTGACCGCGTGACTTTCGCTGATGGTGAAGACTGCCAAAAGCAGAATGAAGAGAGCCCAGGTCCTCATGGTCAAAGTCAAGACCATACTGGATCTTGACGGGGCAGAACAGATCTGTTGAAAAAATGGAGAGAGTGGCAAGAAAGGATAGAGCGAATCTGGAAGGGAGAAGAACTATTGGAATATTCAGCTAGGCCGGCCATATTATATATGTGTTGAAAGCAGAGGTCAGCGATCAGCCAAGGGACGAAGGACATGCACGGAATCGGACGAGCGCCGTCCTCCGACAGAGATCCAAAGGCGACAGACGACAGTTCTGTAACACAGTCAGCGAGTCAGCATGTAGTCAGTGCACATACACACAGTCAGTACAAGTCAGGAGTCAGAACGCGTTTTCTCGTGGTCCATGGAGGAACGTGTGATGCTGCGACCGGAGCGTGGAGGCGTGTTCTTTTTCTTGCTGATTTTGCGCTATAAATGCCTTTTGCATTTTATAGCGCCCCATGACTTTGCCCCGGTCTAAGTGAGTGCTAATTTAATTAGGGGGCGTATGTAATAGGCTAAGGCGGTACCATTAACGCCGAGAGCGTGGGAAAAAAGCATAATATAGCGTTCGAATTAGCGTCCCAAGGCAACCTGCAAATGCACATGTCGATTACCACCTCAACCACCACCATCCTTCTCCGACCTAATACATAAACAAGCGCCAGGCCTTTGGTGTAAGATTCCGGGTCCTCCAATCAGCATCGCTTTTTATTCGAGCGTTGAGCCAACATCAACTCATCGGCGCCGACCGTCGCTCACGAAGTCGACGCGCAAGATGCAGCCGCTTACAACCAGCCGCGACTCAGCCCTCGGCCGACTGCCGATTGAGCTATTGATGCGGATCGCTCAGGCTGCCGCATGGACTCGACCCGACACGATTCGAAAAGGGGACGGTGCCTCGAACGCATGGCAGTGTAACCCCAAGGACCACGCGCTCATCGCTCTCTCACAGACTTGCCGGACCTTTCGGACCATCACGGCCCCGCTCATCTGGACCGACATTGCTTTTGGCGAGGACTGGGAGCTTGATGGTATCAATCTCATCCCCAAACTCATCATCTGCCTCAAGAATCGTTTTGTGCAACAAACGATCAAAAGCTTGGACATCAGCATTGACATGGATCCCGATAAGCTTGCTCCGACGGAATACGGATACTGGGAAGGGACAGATACGGTACCTACCTACTGCGATCTTCTCACGCTAACAACTCAGCTCGGCAATGCGCTGAGAGGAACCGGACTGGTGAGCCAATAGTCAATAGTCAACGTCCCTGCTCTCATTATCATCCACTTGACTAAAGTATGGACGCCTCTGTCTTCGATGACCACCAACAGCGCAATCTGCGCTTCTGTGCCAACTGGAACCACCCATCTGATGATTTCCTCAAATCTGTGGGTGAAGAGTGTCCGCAGCTCGAACACATCGAGCTTGCTTACGGATCCGATCATTTGCCGAGTCAGTGTCTGCCTTCATTTCAATCTTACAACCTTTGCCTTCCGCCCGTTTGCTAATGACTTCTGTCCAATTCATGCAGCGGTACAAGAGATCGATGGTGTTGCCGTCAACGGACCGGACCGACTCGACTTCCTCTCACAGGTTCGCAGCGCGTCTATCGGAATGGGAGACTGGCACGGCGGTGACGCCTTGCGCATGGCGCCCGCCGCAGTTCCTTACTTGCTCGAGAAATATACGTCGATTCTCGTCAAGTGGCTGCGTGGCGAGATCCCAGGCGATACGTCGAATGAATCGGACATGATCGACAACAAACTCGTGTATCTCAAGACTTCGGCATCCTTCTTGTATCGCCACCAGTGTCTGGCGCCAGCATGGGCTCGATGTGAGTACCTGAGCTCTCCTCGGTGGCTATAATTTCTCTCTCTCTCTCTTTTACTTGCTCACTACTTCCTGGTGACATCTCGTCTCGTGCCTTTATGCGAATAGTTAATTGCATCATGGAGAAGATCGATGGAGACAATGTCAAGATCGAGGACTCATTTGCGGAGGGGGAATGTACAGGCGAAGAGTTGGAGCCTGGAGGCAGTGACTACGAGGAAGAGATGAGCTGGGTACGCGCTGGATGTGCGCTGCGGCCTAGCCTTGATCGACTCGCTGCCGTACAAGGGGACAGAGATCTCACAGCGGAGGACGTAGTCGGCCTAATGCGGTCCGAGCCTGTGTTCAAACCGTGGTGGGAAGCTTGGTTTGAAGGCCGTGCAAGAGATCCCGAGTCGGCCCCGTTGGACGGCCTGTCGTTGGCGAAGGAAATCTTACACTGCTGGAGGAAGAGTGCACAGTCAAGGCTTCAAAGTCCAGAACCACCAACAAGGTGGGTCACAGGTTGGCGTAATGGGTTTGAAGGTAGTTCGTAGGGGGGGGGGGGAAGTCGGGGGAAGACACAGCGTTGGCGACATGATCGTTCTATCTCGGCTTGTCTCTCTTCCCGTTCCTGTTATGTACATATGTTCACGGTCCAGTCCCTTCCCAGATAGAAACATGGGTCTGTGATCTGATGATGAGTTGCCCACATTCGATGGTGAGAGCGTGACTGATTTGGTTGGGAGTCCATCGTAGGAAGGGACGGCGGACTCATCATCCCCCATCCAGACTTATGTTTCGTTTCGTGTGGTTTGGATCAGGCGATCAGGACGATTTAATTTCGATGTTATATTAAGGTTGGGAAGGTGAGGGAAAATTGGGGTCGTCCTTTCGTCACTTCTGCGATGATTGGGAGGGAGCAGGAGTCCAGGCCATAGGGCAGAGCTGGAAAAAGCGTTCGCGAGGGAAAAGAACCAAGGCGGCGCGTTTATGTCCTAGGTCGATGAGCTGTGGGATCAAGGGTCAAAGAAGAGATTTTTTTTTGTGTGTTCAGAAGGCGTCGCGTGAAGGCCAACGGCCGCGGGAAAGAAAGCCCCCCCCCCCCCCCCCGGGATGAAAGAAACTGACCTTTTCGACATGTCCGCCGTTCAGACATTCGTAGTTGACCATCTTGGCGTTGCTCGCCCGAGGTTCGGAGACGGCGCGGTCGGTACGTGGGTCGAGGAGGAAGATCATCTGTGCGAAAATACAGATTGCGCGTCAGTACAGAGACGCGTCAGTAAACCGGAAAAGACAAAAACAAGCAACCTGACTCCATACTCACATGGAGGACACTGCTCATCCAAGCCCGCACCCGCTGTTCACCCCTGAACTTCTCCTCGCCCACGAGCGCATGGAACCCCCGATCGAACTCCCTCACGTCAAAGAACGGAGCGATATTGCTCTCCTTGCCCCAATACACCTCTACATACCCCCAAGGCTCGTCATCCCAGTACCCAATCAACCCCCAGGAAGACGCCGAAGCATGCGTATCGCGCAAATACGTCCGATGTTCCTCAACACTCTGTGCACGCTGACGCCAACCCGCATGAACGCGGTCCGAATCCTGCCATTTGGCGAAGTTTCGGACATCCTCTTCATCATCGGGATCGACAAGTCGGAAGGAGAGAGTTTGTTTGAGATAAGGGATGTAGCGGACGTAGATCGGTCCTTCGACTTTGTATGCTGGTTTGGGGAGGACGGAACGGGAGGGTGAGATGTATGGGTTGATTGCGGGTGTATGGGAGCGTGTCAGGGCTGTCTGGGTCGGGCGGGGTAGGATCCATGGTGCGAAAGCCGTCCCCTCCAAAGCTCCCTGTCCCGCTCCTGCCCAAAATGCAGACCTGGGGAGCAAGAGTGCACCCGTCGTCGTGTTCGTAGACGTCTTGTCCGTCCCTGTTTTGGAAGGCTGCTCGACCCCCATACCAGAAGTCAAAATTCGTCGTCTCAAGCCGTCCAGACCGGCCTCCTGAATCGCGTCGGGCGTAAGGAGGATCCATTCCTGTTCGGGGAAGAGGGTGAAGATGATGTATTGGATGTTCCAGATGTCGGATTCGGTCACGTTCTCGGGGAGGGAGTCGGGGGGTCCTAGTCGTAAGATGTGTGGGGCCCGTGCTGAACGCGCATGGAGGGAGTTATCGTCCGGTTCTTCGGTGGGGGAGGTAAATTCAGGGGCGGGGTGTTGAAGCGTGATGGTGTAGAGGAGTTCGTCTTCCGAAGAAGAAGAGGAGGTGACGGAGATTTCGCTCTGCTGGGATGATGCTTTGACTTTGACGTGCAGAGTTTGACCGTCTGGGAGGATCAGCTCAAAGGTCGATGGAAGGCTTGCTTCTCTGGCTGACGGAGTGGGTGGAGATGAGTGAACACATGACTGAGCAAAGCGTGAGGCCAACATTATTCTAAATACTATCAGCCTGTGAAAAGGTCTTGTTCAGAGGGAAGATGATGGAGGTCGTCGAGCAGGCTCAAGGCGAGGAAGGAAGTCGAGAAGAACGCCGGGTGCATCGCTTCCATCATCGGCATCGGCATCATCGGATCACGTCGATCTTCCATCAAATCCATTTCAAATCAATGGAGAACACGCAACGCGCGCGGGGCGGCCCGTTGGAGAGCAGAGGGAAGCCGGAGCAGTGGCCTCCCCATCAGTAGGGGTGTTCATTCATTTCATTCTTGCATGATATACTTTCGACACAAGTACATGGGGATTTAAGACGCTGAGAAAAGAAGAAGAAGAAAGGGTTGAAAAGACCGAATGCAGAAGGGAGAGGTCGCGGGAAGAGGGGGGAGGACGGACCGAACGGGAAAAAACAGCAGAGCACGGAATCCCTGAAGTTGAGGATTAACGCGGTGTGGTAAGAGACGAAAGGGAGGGGGAAGACACGGCCGGGGAAAGTTTGCAGAGTTCCCACCCCAGACGGTCTCTGTTCCCCGACGTCGGTTCCGCGAGGTTGTTGGATGTAGGAAAGGGAGGTGTATAGATTGATGGAGGGCTACCCTTGGGAAAGCCGATGACTGCGGAGAGGAGAGGAGACTCTTGTTGTCCTTCAGAAGACCGACGCAGCATAAACGAAATGCATTGGGCGGTTCTTTGGCAGGGGTTCAATAGCCCTAACCGCTCATTTGCGAAGAGAGAATTCTTGTAGTTTTACTGAGAGATCGCTTTTGTCGCCCCTGTATGTGAGTTTCTTTGGTTGAGGTTGGCTGCTCTTTGACGACTCATGTATTCGGAAAAATTGAGATCTTGAAGTTTCGTTTCTCCCGTTTCTTGACTGTTTTTTTTTTTTTGTTGTTGTGTCCTATATTTCGCGAGGTTGACTGTTCCCATACTGTATCGATGTCGGAACTTCGAGTGAAAGTGGAGCTCACTTTTGCTGCGATCATTCGGCCCGGTCGGAGAGGTTGAGCAGCAGAGTCGCAAGACACCGCTTCGTGATCTACGAGAGCGAAGAAAAATGAGGAGGTCAGAAACCAAAGGGCGTCAAGAAGGGCGCGAGGGAATCTCCCAACGGAAAGACACGTACGTGGTCGTTCTTGAGCAAGTGTGAGAAGGTATTGTCCCGGAGTGGACCGGGCAAGCAAGCACGCAGAGCTTCGCGTGCCCTGGAGAAAGAGAACAAGTCCAAAGTGTGAGTCTCACACCGACCCTCTCTCCAAAAACAATGGAAAGGGGTAAACTCACCTCGGGTTGTCCGAAAGTCGAAGATAACACCTAACCACATGCTTCAGCAACCTAACCGCCTGCGTCTCCACAATCTGCGCAACCATATTCGCCAACACGGTCCCGACCGCATAAAATCTCTCATACGTCTGACACACATACGACAAACCCGTATCGTCCAACAGGATCTTCTGCACGATGAAGATGGCGACCGTCTTGCTGAGCTCGAGACCTGTTTCCATGATCCGGAGACAGAGGGGGATGATCTCGGTCGAGAGGAGGAAGGTGATCACGTCTGAGTTGTCGTTCTGCTTGACGAGGCGCCGATGACGCCGAGGGACGTCAAACGGAGATATTCAAAAGGTCGAGTCTTGGATGTCGTGTTGAGGAACGGGTAGAGGAAGAGCGGGATGTGCGCTGAACAGAAATATAGAACGAATGAGCATTCGCATTCTGGTAAAATTCCACTTCCAGAGAGGTTCTAGCCAATGACTCACCTTGCAAGAAGAGGCTCCTCGTCTCCGCATGGCTGGCCACGCACTGCAACAGCGCCAGGGCATTGCACACCCGATTGCTCGCATGCGCCGTAAGCGTAGGCGGACTCAACATAGGATAAACAGCAATGATCTCCTGCAACAAGCTCGACATCACTCCAAAACTATGCCAGAGCACCAACGCCAGATCATCGTACTGCTCGCGCTTCTTGGAAAGTTCGAGCAAGGCGTGTTCGCGTAACGGTGAGGAACCAGGATCGCCGTGCGGGAGACCGGTTAATGGGTTCGTCGTCGAGGTTCCGGGTGGTTTGTTCTGTGAATCGGTGGTGGAAGATGCGTTGGCGTTCGACGCGGTGGGCGATGATGTCGCGCCTGCACCCAAGCCGTTCGCGCCGCCCGCAGAAGCATGTGTAGAAGCGGGCGTATCCCCCGGCTGCCCTGCGTTTCCGTTCCCGTTATTCCCATTACCACCTGGACCCTCCTGATCAGGCCGCTGACAGAGCTGTGTGATGAGGTAGTACACGCTCAGAGCGGTGTTAGGGTTGGAAGTGCTCGGTGCTGCACCGGAAGCTGCTGAGGATGTAAGTGCTGTGCTGGGTGCGCCGCCTCCTGTGGAAGTTGTTGTGGATGCAGCTGATGGACCGCCGCCGCCTATGCCTGAATTGGGTGTGTTGAGGACGTGAGCTAACGCTGATGGCCCGCCTCCGAGCGAGAGGAGGTGCTGTTGTTGCTGTTGCGAGTGAGGTTGAAGTCCTCCTGCGCCCGCCCCTGAGCCTGCGCCTAGATGTGGTCCGCCGTAATGATGTAGCTGTTGATGTTGCTGCTGCTGTTGTTGCTGCTGTTGGAAAGGGTATTGGGAGTAGTGCTGAGCATAAGGGGATGGACCACCAGCTCCTCCTAGACCGGGAATACCCATGCCTCCCGCACCAGGGGTACGTATGGAACCATCTCTTCCTCCTGCATTGTTGTTGTTGCTGGCCCCCTGTGTCGATCCTGCTGCGCCTCCTACTGTGCCTGCTCCACCGCCTGATGCGAGAGGTGAAGATGACTGTGCGGGACTTGAGAATGCGCCGAGGTCGAGACCTGCGAGGGAAGCGTTGAAGGAGTTGAGATTCATGCGGGGGGAAGGCTACTCCGTTTTCGTCCGCGCGTGATCTTGCTTCTTTGCTCTGCCTGGGGTGATGCTCTTCTTGAACGTATGTGCTGGGCTACGGATGATCAATGCGGAAGGGTGGGCTGCAGAGGCAAAGCGGTCGGAAGTTGGAAGTGATGGTGCAGCCGCGAATGCGTGGGAAAATTCATAACCTCCACATCAGCATTTTCAGCGGTAAATTCGGACCATTTCCCTTTCCCTCACTGCTCATCGAGGAAGACCACCAACTCCCTGTCCTACCTCTTCCAAGTTCGATCCAACCGGTCTGCCGCTCACATCTTGCTCTTGATTCGTACTCTACTTGGCCCAGCTCTGACGTTCCCATCCTTTCCAGAATTTCCAGAACGACCAAAAAGTGCTGACCGCTGACTGCTCTTTTCATTCCTCTTTCCTCGTCCCCATTCCAGCTCCCTCCTTTTCTCCCTGTCCTCGGCCCAGCTCTACCTAGACCGCAGGAGCCCGCCTGCAGCCCAGCAGCAAATACGAGTCCTTTGCGCTCCGACTTTGCGATCCGTTTGGGATATCGGCATCCTCACATTTCTGCGAGGTAATCCCACAAGCATCAACATCGAATTCTACCCTTCGCTTGTGCCTTGGGATGCTATGCCCAGACGCCGATACATTTTTCTTGTCCGAATCTACCATCTGTCTGCCTCACGTAGAGCGGCGACGAGTTTCGAATATCTTATGGAATCTTCCCCCTGCCTTTTCATCCTCCCCCTCCCCCCTTTCCCAGCCTCGGGCTGATCCGTCGTTTAATCCAAGACCTGACCCAGTGCCGCGCACTGTTCTTCCCGCCTCATGCCCCCAAACTGGTAGGAAGGGCCTCGAGGTGCAATCCACACTGAGGAGCAACAGACACCCGAGCTTCAAGGGTATGAACATGGTCACCGACCCGGCATGGTTCTCGCTGATTCCACGGGCACCGCTCAAGACTTCCTTCGAAACTTGCGACCTGAAGCCTTCCATCACCCACCAACCCGCGTCCTCCTCACGTGCATCTCCAACGACGCACACATACACCCCCATCCAATCCTTTTCGTTCCGGCCCGGGCGGGAGAATCCATGGCCCATCGCGAAGCCTTGCAGTTTCCTCGAAGCTTGAACATCCACGATCCACCCTCAAAGCTTCCAACTTGAGTATGCAGGAACCCAGAGCCACCAAACATTGTATCCCTCGGAGCTGCCCTGCTGCATCGAGCTAAGGACGAGGCGTACCGCATTCAGTAGGGGACTGACTGGGATTTCTCGGACTCGGGCGAGCATTACGGTACCCTCCCGTACCTGTGGTACGTGGTACCAGGTGCAGTAGTACAAGTACCAGCTGTTGAGTAACTGTCTATTCTGCGTGTCACGAAGCCATCACGCAGCCAGTCATCACGTTTTATACACTGGGAGGCGGAGCCGGCGAGACGCTGGTACAAAAGAAAGGTTAAGGTTCAGTTGGTAGTTGAAAGAACTTAGAACACTGACTACTGACTACTACTTGCATCTCCTCTCCAGTTCCATCGGCTCTCGCTTTGCGACGGGGAGCGACGAAGATGGCGGAGCTATCTGCTGCTCGATGAGCGATGAGGTCGACCAACGAAGCTTGAGCTTGAGCCTCGAAGAAGCTTCTTCATCGCTTCATAATGTCAGTGGTCAGCAACAGCCTCCTCCAGAAGCCTTCCAGCTTCCATCCATGATCCAACTGAGACGGCGCTGCTGATCGCTGATCAATTCATGGTTCAAAACCTTTACCCAACCTCTCTTTTTTGCGTTAACACCCGTCGTTGCTGAACTCTACATAGGGCCTCCGATCGGCGGTCCCTGGTCAGGATCAATGAAGGGGGCTCATTCACTTTTTAGGAACCAGACGAGAAGATGTACAACTTGTCATCTACACATTCGACCTCTGAACTGTCTTGGACGCTTTGACCGGCTGACCCCCTCTCCCTCAAATCTCCCGCCAAGGTTCTGATTTCTGATCACTGCTTCCAACCTCTCGCCCTTCCTGCATCCTTCCCGCTGACCACTGACACCCAGCCTCTCCAGAAGACGACAACGACCCAGAAGCCAGAGCCCCAAATCCTGGCCGCCCAGAAGGGATGCATCTGAAGGTCATGTGGCACACACCATGCACGAGTCTTCCCTTCAATCGGATCGACAGGCACGAGCGATGAACGATGAACCAAAGAAAAAACGATGTTCCACTCGTGCAGCGTGCTCCTCCTGTCGATCCACTACTGACAGACCAAACGTCTCCAAAGTCCAAACAAATAATGCTGATCTGTATGTGTGTAAGCTGGGCGTCGAGCTGCAAGGTTGATGGCTTGGGTGCAAGGGCAGATCCAAACAGTAGAGAGTGCGAAGGATGACATGAATAAAGGCGGAGGACCAAAAACGTATGTAGGGACGAGACAGTCAAGTGCCAGGGCGCGGCACCGATACATTTCCTTGAGGGTGGGGTTTCTGCTCAGCGCTTCAGCATGAATCAACGATCACTGGAGGGAGAGGTCATCCAGAACGCCTACCATAACAATTTCGTGCGCCCAGCCTCAGGACGAAACACCCAGCGCCCCCAGGCCCCAGGGCCCCAGCGCACAAAACAGTGGCCCGTCCAGGCAGGGTTGTCCCACCGTTCACCAACTCAGCTCGCACTCGGCGCGCGCTCAGTAAGTTACAGCCTGAATGAAAGTCCATGGAACAGCGGAAGAAACTTGGGGAGAGGGGCGGAAGGGATTGACCAAGGGCTGACCTCGACCTTGCGTCATGCCCAATAGAAAGGAGGGAGACGTGGTTCGAAAGGACGACCTCAAGGACGACTGAATCGATGGTGGAATGAATAAACCATTGAAATGAGGTGGGTGTGCCTGTGCCTGAAGGCTTGAAGCTTGAAAAGCCTGTATCTTTTGTGCACATTTTTGCGCGTGCATGTTTTTTTTTCTTTGAGTTCATCCCGTTCCTCCTCCATCTCATATCGCAAGGCCACCCCACCACCTTCCATCGGGTCGATCTACATCTCATTACCTCATTCACAGTCAGTAGTTCCTGATCCCCACCCGTCGCCCTTCATTCCCACCCTTTGTCGCACTCTGCTCTCTCTTGTCTTTTTCCTTCCCTGTATGTGAATTCCGCCCGGTCACGGACGAGGTTATGTACAGCCCTGGTGGTGCTCGGTGCTCACAGACAAAAGAGAATGACTGCAATAAGCCTTCTTTGTGCTGCTTGCAGATCACAGAAATCCAAGAGCCTGGAGCGGCGTTGCGCGGGAGGAAGTTTTTGCGTGCGCCCTTCCACCTCTCGAGTGTGTGTAAAGCAGGCTGGCACAAGGCGAAGGTCAGTGAAATCAAGTCAGTGGTACTGCTTGTCCCTCGGTGCCGACGCTGTTGTTTAGAAAAGTCAAGACGGCAACTCTGTAAAGGCTTCTTAACCCCGATGGATGTGAGACGGTCGACATCAAAGCCAAAAAGTGATTTTTAGGTTCGCGGGTTGGGAGTTCTGCTCGAGCAGCAGTGCGCAGTGCTCCCATGCCCTCTTTCCCCCGGAAGCGTCGGCCAAACGTATGGACGGCATGTGCGTGATTTGCTACGATCGGAAATTTTATGTTCGCTCTTCCTTTGCGCTCCCAAAGCCGATCAGAGACGGGGGGCGACGAGGAAGGAGGAAGGAGTGAGTGCCTCCTGATTCGCCCTGATCGACAGGCATTCCTTCTTCACGGGTCTGAATCCTTTCGTTCAAGGAGTGTGGCAGGCAGGCACGAGACGACGTCGCATCTGCCTGAGAGAGACGCCAAGGTAACGTGAGAGGGAGGACGATACCGTCTCGTCGAGGAGAGAGGAAGGAGAGGCAGGCAGGAGAAAGAGAAACGAGAGATAACAGTGGTTTAAATCAGGGCATAGAAGCCACTTTTAGCGCCGACTCAGTTTTTGTAAAGGAGAAGTTTCAATAGGTGGGTGGCTTTAGCGCATGCGTGCATGTGCGTTTGTAATGTCCTTTCGCCTCAATTAGCTCTTTAGTGCCGCCCTTGATGCAATTTACACTGTGTCCGACAGGAGTGTTTGCCGACGCTATGGGAGAGAGAGGTGTGGTGCCTGTTGTTCCTTTGCCTCCGTCTGAATGGATGGGATGGAGAGCTGTGGCTTGCTTTCGTATAAGTAGTAAAGTGGCCCTTTTGGCAGGGCAGTGGGTGAGTTTTCCTGTGTATCACTGCAGTCGCACCACTTCCGTCCGGCCATCGTCTCTCCTCTTCTCTCTTTGCCTGACAGGTTGTGCTGCTGCTTACCCTTCTCCAACCTCCAAGTCATCTCTCTCTCTCTCTCTCTCTCTCTCTCTCTTTCTTCGTGACCCTCCCATCCATCCCACAGAATACACATCAGGAAGGAACAAGGCCACAAGAAGAAACTAAACCCAAGGAAAACGAACGACGAAGGGGCGAATCCAACACGCATACTACTCACTTCCAAGATGCGATTCACAACATCCATCACCGCCCTCCTCGCCTTCGCCATCCTCGCAACAGCAGCACCAGCATCGGTAGACGATGCTCCATCCCCAGATCTAGCACAGCGGGATCCCCCACAGGCAAACTGGGTCCCCGGTCGGCCATGGGGCCAACCAGACACTCCCGCAGCTCAACATTCGCAAGCACAGGAACACAGTCAGGCACCCGAACATGCGAAGGGAGGACCGGCGAAGGATTGGGGGATCGGTGGATGGGGTAATGCGTGGAAGAAGGACCTTCCTTGTCAGGCGCAGGGACATGGACAGGGACATGGTGGACCTGCGAAGGATTGGGGGGGTGGTGGGTGGGGTAATGCTTGGAAGAAGGACGTTGATTGCTCTGCTCAGGGAAATGGGCACGGTCAGGGTCAGGGTCCTCCACCTTCTGCCGGCCCTCCCGCTCCCGAAGATGATGGCGACGACCACCCGGACCATCCCGAACACCCGGACCACCCCGCCGGTGGCCCACCCTCCCCAGGCAAAGACTGGGGATGGGGCGGTGGCCACGCATGGAAGAAATCAACCGTGAACGCTCCCTCGCCCGCTCAAGACTTCGCCACTGGTCACGGGTGGAAACGGACACCTACCCCTCAACTGTCCGAGGTGCCCACACCGGGTAAAGACTGGCCATCGGGTAAACCTTGGAAGAGGGTTCCTGAGCCTACTTCTGGTGCTGGTGCGATGAGGCGGGATGGGGAGAGGAATGAGGAGCAGAAAAGGTTGCTTGGTGGGAAACGACCTAGTTTCTTCCAACAGCCACAGCAACAGCAACAACAGAAGGCTACTACACCTGCACCTGCATCGACGACACTGGCTACACAGGCGGCGGCGACACAGACTCAACAGCAGGCGGCTGTGGTGGCGACGGATGAGCCTCTGCTTAACGTGGGTACGGGTCCGGTGGAAGGTGTGGTCGCTCCTGTGGTTGCGGTCGATACACCTGCTCCTGCTCCTGCGCCTGCTAAGGATTGGGGACGGATGAAGGCGTGGAAGAGGAATGCTCATCATGAGCATGAGAGTCAGCATCATCACTGATTCTCTCCGGAACATCAACAACCAACCAACAAAAAAAATATGGCACTCTCGCCACCCATCCATCAAGACGCTTCCCGCCATTCTCTCTCGGCTTTCTGGCTTCTGCTCATCCATACGGTCCTCTTTGATCTTTTTTTCTCCTTCAAGAAGCGACGGGTTCGATTCTACCTAAGCCCCCCCCCCCCCGGTTATCCCCAATTCGACTTTCCAGATACTCGATTACTCGACTCCCTTCTCACCTTCCCATTCCTGCATTTCCGATCCTTTTTTTCACTCTCCTTCGGTCTCGGTCTCGGTCTCGTCTCGTCTCTCTCCTCGGGCCCCTTGCGACCTCTTTTTCTTCTTCATTTCCTGCCGCCCCCAAGGTGCCTGTCCACTCCTTCCCCGGTCGCCCTACCGAACCTGCGGAGGACAGGGGGTTGGTTATCCTACGGACCCCTCAAGCCTCAAGCTTCGAGGATTCTCTACGCTCGCTCGATCGGACCAAGAACCTTCAAAGTCCCCCCGGCCCTCGGCATTCTTTCACTTCCGCTATGGGTCTTCTCCTTCATTGTCTATCCCCCGTCTTCTTTTGCTTTCACTTCCGGTCCGCACGCCTACCACACCCCTTGCTCTCCACCCCCACTCATTTGATGTTCGAACAACTTTTTTTTGGAGAAGCATATCACACTCGTTACAACCCCTTCGATGCGGATTCGTCTCTTCGTCCCCCCCCCTTGGCTTTGCTGTTTTTCTACCCCTCTTCTTCTCACCGAACATATCCAGAGCTCCTTCTTCTTCTTCTTCTTCTTTCTTCCCCTCTTTGGTCTTTCGGTTCGAATCTCAAAAAAATCTTGTTCATACACCATCGCTGGTTGAGACATTGTCCGTGCGCTTTGAGGTGGAGAAGGAGAGGGGGGGGATGTGTTCTTGCATTTTGCCGTGTTCGGCATTCTGGCGGAAGGGAGGGAATACGCAGAGAGATCGCGCAGCAGCTCCCCTGATTCGCCGCAGGATCGGAAGATCTACCTCCGATGCTCCTATGCCTTTGCTGTGCTTCTTGTGGAGTCTGTTACTGGTGTTGATGTTGTGGATGATGCAGATCGGTTGGGAAGCCAGGTGACGGGGTAGTTGTTGAACATGGGCCACGGTGGTACGCCCGCCTGTTCACCCCAGCGAAAACAGAGAAACAGAGAAAGTAAGGGTCAGCTAAACTCAGCAGAAATGACGAGGGAAAGATACTACTGACAATGAGAGCGATGAGGACGCCAGCGCCGTAGATGAGGAGGGTGAGTTGGAGGGAGTGTGTGAAGTATCCTGCTAGGAAGCCGATGAGTGCTCCGAGGGCGATTGTTTCTTGTGCGATGCGGTCTGCTAGGCGTTGGCCTTGGAAGTCCTGTGAGAGAGAGAGGGTGTTGAGTGTGTGGAGATGCGGGGGGAGTAATAAGTAAAGGGATGGTGTAACTTACTACTTTGCCGTCGATGATTTTCTGTAGTTGATCCATGGCTGTGCTGGTCTTGTGAGAGGGGGAGGCTTGAGGAAGTGGTGGTGGTTTGCCTTGCCCACTAGAAAGGGAGAGAGAAGATGGGTTGCGTCGATGATGTGGACCTCATCTCCAAGCTCAGGAAGGTCGAGGTTGGGACTTGGAGGATGGCGGCAATTTCAGTGGTAAAATCGATACTTTCTATTTAAATTTGATTGAGTGAAGCAAATGCCGAATAGCCGAGCCCGCGAACCTCCCAAAATTTTGGCAGAGTAGAGAGAGAGGATAGCATCGACGACATCCATCTCGGGCATCAACTCCATAGTATCCATAACCCACCGCTGCTCTTCACATTCCACCTGATGGCGAGTCAGAACGATGAACAACAGCAACAATCCCTCACCGAATACATCCTCCCACAACAACCTCAGATCCACGCATACGCAAAACTAGAATTCCCAGGCTTCTCCTACTACATCCAGACACTCAACGTAACCATCGGAAGAAGACCATCTCCAGCTACAGCCAACACAGCCACAGACACAGACTCCCTCCCACTCCTACCCACCTTCCAACAACAAGCAGACGGTCATGTCGATGTAGATCTTGGTCCACTCAAGTCCATCTCCAGATTACATGCACGAATCTTCTACCTCGCCCCAGGTCAACCCCTCCATCTCGCAGCTCAACATGCACATCTAGGCACAACTCACATCGACCACCACCACCACCACGGCGCAGGAATCACCACCAATGTACCGCTTGGGATAGGGACAGGCGAGGAGGAGGACGTCGTGATGATGAATGATGATGATGATGACGCATTAGCAGCAGCAGTAACAGCAGCTACAACTACTACTACAACTACTACTACTACGCTTGATGCGGCGGGAACGAGCGCGCTTCTTCCAACTACTATCACTACCACCACCACAAGCTCTTCCTCAACTTCCACAAACCCACCCGTCTCGGCTCCACATCACTTCGCCATCCGGAACGGAATCACCATCGGACCTCTCTCTCCCGCTCTCAGTCAGACCGGGAATAGCGCCGCAGGAGTGGGTGGTAGCAGCAGTAGTAATGGCGCTGGGATGGCTGGATGGGAAGGGAATGGAGTGCTATTCGCGGGCAGTAGAGGTGTTGCGCCCCTTGTCAACTGGTCCGAACAACAGCAACAGCAGCAACAACTACTACAACAACAGCAACAGCAGCAACAACACCAACAGGCGATGATGGACTATGGACAGTATCAGCATCAGATGGGGCACTTCATACTGCACGTGCTTGGGAGGAATGGCGCATTCGTGGATGATGTATGGGCGGAGAAGGATTGCTGCATTGCGCTGGGCAAGAGGTCAGTTCAGTTCCTTCCACTTCTCCCTTTCTTCTTGGCGCGAGCTGATAGTTGCTCTCCCCTTCATCACAAACAGAACGAAGATCCAAATCGCCGAACGGGTCTTCTACTTCGTCCTCCCACGCGAAGTCAGGGACGAAGATGACGAGGATGACTACTACGACGACGACATGACCTCCTTCAGCGGACCCGCCGCCCACTTACATCCCACCGCCCTCCTCCTCGACCCATTCTCATCCAAGGACTCCGATGCGGACTCATCCGATAGCGACGACGATGACGATGACGAGGATGGCGAGGACGAAGATACCTCTGATTCGGATCTCAGTGATATCTCGGGTACCGCGGAGATGGTCGATAGTAGTGATGAAGATGGCGAGGACAGTGAGGTCGAGAATGACGCGAGTGATGAGGAGGAGGAAGGGGACGATGATGATCTATCGGATGACGATGATCAAGCCGACGAGGACGATAGCGACGAGGACGATAATGATGATGACGACGACGACGATGACTTTGTGGAGTTACAGCCGCCCCCACCTCTCAGTAGTCGACTACCCAGCGGGGGAGCAGTACACTCCCCAAAATGGTCGACCCCGTCGGATATGGGAGCACGAACGGGAAGGGAGGAGGTAAAGGGAAAGGACAGGGGAAAGGAAAGGGAAGGGAGGAGATTATGCGCGGAAAAACCCGGCGAACCCGCCTCCGTTGCCGAAGAGCCTCAAGGGTAAAGCGAAGGCCAGTCCTGTCAAGATTATCAACGGGAACGCGAATGCGGCTTCCTCCTCATCCTCGACCCTCGTCTCGCCCACCAAGAAGGGACCTTCACCGACTCGTCCGCCTCCCAAGAACAGTCCCTCCCATAACAAGATCCCCGCGTGGATGTTCGCAGGTATCGCAGGACGGAAGCGGAAACGCGGCGAGCCGACTGATGAGGATGGCGCGACAGACCTACTGGGCGGAGCGGCGGCGGCCGGTGGGAAACTCATGGGTGTGAATGGGAAGAAGAAGGGAGAGGAACCGATGAAGGTCGGTACGCCTATTGGGATTGAGGCTTTGGAGGCTGCGCAGAGGAGGGCGAAGGCGGCCCGGGTCGCGGCTGCGAAGGGATTAGCGGGGGCTGCTGGGCCTGGGGCTGGGAAGGCGGCGGCGGCGGCTGCCGCTGGGCGGCGGGCGGGTCGAAGGGAGCTACGGTGGTCAATGGGTCGAAGGGGCCAGCCGCGGCGGTAGGGTTGGGCGCGGGCGCGAATTTGAATACGAAGGTAGCGGCGAAGGCGACGCCTGTCGTTCCTTCGTCCCCCGCTTCGCCTGTCAAGGCGGCGAATGCGGCTCCCTCCGCAGCGGCGCCGGCGACGATCTCGGTACACCGAGCGGGTGTGGGTTCTTCTTCTTCTACTGCAGGATCAGCGGCACAGGGTGTGAATGTGAAGGCGGAAGGTATGGCGGCGCGGACGAAGGTTTCTGCGGCGTCAGCAATACCGCCGGTGAAAGCGGCGACGACGACGCTTGTGCCCGCGACGGTGCGGGCGCCGTTACCTCCTATCCCACTGAAGGCGACGGCTGTCCCTGCTGTGGCTGCGGCGGTAGCGTCGTCGTCCTCTACTCCTTCGACTGTGAAGGCGGAGGTTGGGCCTGCTAGAGCGCCGATTACGACTGCTCCTGCGAGACCTCTGACGGCGCCTGTGGCTTCGACATCGATACCAGCGACGCGTGCTCCGAATGTCTCTACAGCCGTGGCGCCTGTCGCCAGTGCGAGCACGACGAACGGCCCACCTCGTCCGGCTGGGGCAGCTTCTACAGCGCCTAATACGACAGGTCCGACACCGGGGCCACCTACACCTCGTCGGATCCCCATCGTGGTAGGCGCTATCCCCGCCGCGGCTCTCCCTCCACCAAACTCCAAACCCAAACCACTACCCGGCTCAGTCGAGTCCCTACTCGAACACCCACCCATCGTACACCACGAAGGCAAACTGTACCTCTCCCCACCCGTCTTCGGCCACCTGGACGCGCCGGAGCTGGAGAGGATCGAGAGTATGGGCGCGCAAGCTGCGTTGAAGGTGCTTCAGGGTTATCTGGTGGATCATTTGAAGGAGAAGATTCGGTTGCAGAATGCTGCTAAGGCTAGGAATTCGGCGGGGGGTGGTGGTGCGGGGCAGGTTGGGAGGGGTGCTGTTGGGGCTGGGGCTGGGGCGGTGGGTGCGGGTGCGGGGGCGGGTGCGAGGCCGAAGGTGCCGACGGGGGCAGTGGCAGGGGCGGGGGCGCCGGGGGCACAGCCTGCGAGAGCTATGGGCCCGCCTGCTCCTGCTGCGGCAGGGGTGGCGAGAGTGGGTCCGAGTGCGCCTCAACAACCTCGTCCTCAAGCCCCCGCAGCAGCAGCAGGAGCGGCGGCGGGGGGCGTACCTCCCAAGCCTTTGGCTACGCATGCCCATGCTCATCCAGCGCAACCGGCCCGTCCAGTACCGAATGGACAACTCGGTCAGGCTGCTCGTCCTGCGCCTTCTCCTTCTTCGGTCGGCGTGGGTGTGGGTGCGAATGCGAACAAGCCTGTCGCTGGACCGAGAACGACGATACCCCATCCGAACCACTCTGCGCCTTCTTCTTCATCCTCTCAACAGCCGACTCGTATTCTTACTTCCACCCCTTCAACAAGTGTTACCGCTCCTGCACTCGCCGCCGTTGTTCCTCCAACGATGTCAGCACCGCTGCCCGCATCAGCAGCGCCTTCCAAAGTAGCCAACCCAGAACCAGCCGACGACCCCCTAGCGGCCCTAGACGCCCTAGCCTCGCACCCAGAAGCCGCGGTCCTCATCCGTCTGCTAAAACAGCAGCGTGTAGAAGGAGGCGGGGTGAACCAGTTGACGGCTGAGCAGATGGAGTTGTTGCAGATGGCGAATCGGTTGGCTGCGGGTGGTAAGAAGAAGAAGAAGAAGAAGAAGGAGAAGGGTGGGAGTAAGGATGGTGGGGAGGCGTCTGCTAGTCCGGGACCTCCGTCTGCTGGTGCTGGAGCTGGGGCGGGTGCTGGGGCTTCGACTTCGGGAACGGGTCCTTCTCATCCTGCTGCGTTACCACCTCCGCCGCCGTCCGGTTCGTCGGTGGCGACGACCTGACAGGCACCCTTAATCGCCCTTCCAACCCCTACTTGCATCGAATACATCGTCAAAGGCAGGGCGTATGCTTCCCCCTTTTTTTACCGCTTCCTTGCATTTCCCCCCCCCCTCCCCCTCATGTTGTAAACTGCCACTCATGTACCAGTACCCCCAATCCCGATGCAGTCTTTCAAACTCCCCTCCACCCTCCCTCCTATTTTTCTCTTCGAATGCATCGACTCTTGCAACTTGCAAAACTTCACTGCTACTACTACCTCCCCACTGTCGGGCTTCTGTTCGCGATAAGGAAAGTTGTTCAGCTCAGCGAGCAAATGCATTCGTGGGATTGCTGCTGATGAGTTGGGGGTGGGCAAGGAGTCTACTGATACACTGTAAGGTAAATTTGCGATGATTTGACGAAGAGGAATGGAGAGAGAGAGAGAGAGAGAGAGAAGGCCCGAGGGAGGTTGCATCATTCACAGAGAGGTCAGACTTGACGCTTCCGTTTCTTCTGTTGGGCAGTGCTCATTTGCTTGGCGCAGTCTTCGCAATACCATGTTGCTGGGAGCGGTTTGGAGACTCCGACGCAGCCGATGTGGAACTGTAAAGGAGGAGGGGTAGGAGTTGTCAGTGCAAGTTCCTTTGAGAGCAGAGAAATCGTAAAAAACGTACCCATTCTATCTTGCATGTGTCGGAGTCGCATCCGATCATCTGCAGTAAGGGAACAAGGGGGGATCCAGTCAGTCTTGCCAGCCCAGGTTCAGGGCAATGATAAATGAAAACTCACCTCTCCAAACGAGACCTGTCGGCAGAAGCAATAAGGCGACTCGTCCTTCTCCTCCCCTTCACCCTTCTCGCCTGCCTCCACCTCGCCCGCACTACTCCCATCGCCCCCGTCAGCCCTGACGAACGACCTCGACGGTGCACCACCGGACGTACTACCCGAGGCAGGTCTTCCACTCCCTCCACCTGCTCCTCCGCCCCTCCGACCGGGCCCACTCTTATGTGGAGTAGAGGAACTCGGTCCGTCGAAGTAGGACAAGTCGCCCGTGGGTGTTCCTACGGCACTTCCACTGCCACCCACCCCGTTACCCGCAATCAGGGATAGACTTCCAATCCCTGGTGTTCCGGCTCTTCCTAAACCTACACCCAACCCGACGGCACCCGCGATGCCCAATGCTCCAGCATTCCCGCCCAACGCAGATGAGCCTAGACCCCCACCCCCACCCAACGCAGCCAAGATCGGCGCGGGCAAACCAGGCGTCGGAGGACCCATCCTGACATTCGCCAACACCTTCGGATCGACCCTAGCCAACTCGGCTCGTAAGCGGACATGGTGCGCGTAGAGGATGGACCATAATTTCTGTGAGAGAGCCGCTTTTTGGATGGACCATTCTTCGAGACGGGTATAGTCGGATGTGATCTTGTCTGCCAGTTTGTCGGCTCGTTCGAGCGTTTCGGAGATGCCTGGTGCGAGTGGACCCCCGACTCCGCCTGCTGTTGACGCTGCTGCGCTTGCTGAGGTTGGACCGCCGCCGCCTGAGGTCGGGTGGCCACTGAGTCCTGTCCAGGGACCGGGGGGCAGGGTGTTGATCAGTTTCCGGTATTGGAGTTCCCGGTCGGCCACTTTAGGCATGAGCTCCTGGCATTTGACATCCTTGTGCTCGATCTCCTTGAGCAGATGGGAGACTTGGTGCGGCACATTGTCCAGAGCTGTGTTGAGCAAAGCCATGGTCAGTTGGGTTTTGAGGGAGGAAGACGCGAGCAGCTTGCCCACTACTCACACTGGACGAACTCGGCGGCAAGAGCAGCGAGCTCTGCTGAATCACTGACGCTCATTCTTCTTTCCTCTACGTGCGCTTCTCTCTTTGCTTTCTGTTGGCTGTCTTTCGTTGGGGAAGATGGATGCCTTGGGCGAGCTCCTCGCATCCAGCAGCGATTGTCTCGGCCAACAGCAGCGACTGCGGACATTCCAATGATCATGACTATAGACATGCGATCACCACTCGAAATTCCAAAGAAAAAAGAAAGTGTCCATTCAGGAAGCTCAAAGGGAAAGGAAACAAGAAGACAAAAGAGGAAGGAGAGTGATGAGATGCAGAGGGGAGGAAATGCTGTGTGAAAAATGATTCGATGCCGGTGATGAGAAGGATGGGTTTTGCTGAGTGATTGTGTTGTTGTCTGTGATTTTGTATCGAGAATATGGTGATGATGGCCTTGAGCTGCGTGACGAGGGTCCGGGGGTGGCGAGGGAAAAGAAAGGATCCAGTCCAGTTATTCACCGCGCCCACACTTTGCCCCTCCTGCCGGTTTGGCCGCGAGCGACGCCGTTGTAGAGAGCTGTGTCCTGAGAGTGAGAAGAAAAAAAAGAAGAAAGACCAAGCCTCCAGAATCCCGTCCGAAATCGAGTAGTCCGAAGTTCCCTCCAAGATTGAGTAGGAAGAGTAGGAACTCAATCACCACCCTGGCCAGCCAGAGCTTTCCCAGACCTCTTCGCCCTCCTCATCCTCAACCCACTCCCCTCAATCTCATCCGGAGGAGGCGTAAATCCCATATAACACTTCGGCTTGCCCATCACACTCGCAGCAATCGCAGCCGCAGCCGTCGTCGTACCCGTGCCCGTGCCAGAGGGAGGAAGTCCAGAGCCGGAGCCCGAGGCGGAGGCAGGATGAGGACTGGGAGGAGGACTAGGCGCAAAGTCATCATTGACCTCCTCGGGAACCCAGACCTGTTTCCGCTCAGGATCAACACCGCTTGAGTCCGTATAGCTCGGGGGGAATCCCGTGGAGTCTTCCTCCCAGTACACGACAGGCTGGAGGGAGGTCGCATAGCGGACGCCGTGCTTCTTGCAGTAGTAGCTCAGCGCGGCGTAGAATGCGTTCCGTCGGGCAAATCGAGCGCCCCAGTCTTCATACATATAGAAAGACGGCGGTGGTCAGACGGCTAGTGTTCAACGCACCAAAGAAAGGAAGAAAGAAAGAAGAAGAAGAACTCACCCTGCCAATTCGCCCGATGCGTCATACCAACCGTACAACTAATCGACCGCATATTATCAATATGCTGCGGAACAATCGACGTGCTCGGCTCGAACATCCGCTCAGGCTCCGTAGCCAGCCAGTGCTTCATATCTTCCTCCACCGCATCCAGCTTCGCAAGGGGCGTGTCGAAGGGGAACTGCAGGGTACTGACTCCCATTGGTAGCCGGACCGGCGGAAGTTGGTGATCATCAGGGTGCCGAGGAGGGCGTTGGAGACGTACATGTCCTGGGTGAAAGAAGAGCGAAGAAGAAGTCAGATAGGAGGGCCCTTCCTATGCTCAGTGAGACTTCAGATTCAACTCACCGTGCTGAAAAAACAAGGAGGAAAGGTCGGGGAAAGAGGGCAGACAGGATCGATCAGTCCAATCAAGTCATCACACACAGGTTACACAAAAACCAGGGCAACTCACCCGTCAGCAAGAGTAAACTGCGTCGACAACAGTGACATCCGCTTAACCACCATGATCTGCTTTCCGAGCATGATACGATCACCGGTGTCTGCAGAGCACATCGGAGAAGGGAGGGAGGGACAAGTCGAGTCAGACAGACGTGGGCAGGTTTGCATGATGAAAAGAGATACGAGGGAGGAAACTCACCAAAAGCGTGGGTGACGAAGAGGAACACGATCGAGTCAAACACATTCGACGCGGCTGCAAGAAAAAGGTAGAAAGGCACTCAGTTACACCCAGTCCCAACCGCAGACCCTCCACTCAAGCAAGAAGGATTAAACTCACTCTGCTTAAAGATAAAAGCAAACGCCAAACCAAGCGTGAAAACAGTCGTGACCATCTTCTGGATGTTGACCTTGAAGATCGCCAGCGCTTCGAAGAGCAGGATGAGCGCCGCTACGCAGAGAATGACTTTATCGAGTGTCGAGACGGCATGGTGGACATCTTGGACCGAGCGAGCAAGGAACCTGCGTTCCTTGTACGTCCTGGATAATGACCCCCAAAAATTAAAATCGTCAGCTTTTCTCTAAGAAAGATTCTACACAGAAAAGAAAGAGGAAACTCACGCCAAAACAGTATTCTTAATCTCCGTCTGCGAAATATCCCCATTCCCATCCCGATCAAAAACAGCAAAAGCCCGCTTCGAGTCCTCCTTCCCTTCAAACGCCGGCTCAAAATCAGCTTCGACCAAATACCGCCGTCGATGCGTACCCCTAAACCTCTTAAAGATCGTCCGTGCCAGACGCTTCGCTTCGGCTGGACCCGTGATGTCCGCCCCGACTCCACCGAGGAGTTGGGAGGACGAGAGAAGGCCGAAGGGATCGTTCATTGCTATCCGTGCGATCGCGCGCGCTTGAGACGCTGTGGCGAGTGCGCGACGACGGACCCGACTTCTTCTTCGACGGTGTTGTGGTTCATTGGACGGAGAGGCGTTCCGGGAGGTCGAACTGTGGCTGTTGAAGGTGGAAGACTTGAAGCCTGATCCGGCGGGGGTGGTACCCTCTGTACCTTCGAAGTGGGAGCGGTTACGGAGTGGCATACCCGTCTGAGCATCCAATTCGATGCCTGTATCAGGATCTTCGACCGTCTCCTTCCGAGCGGTCGGATGGAAGAGGTTATGCAGAGCCCCACCTCCCCCACCAGGAGGAGCCTTCGTCTTCTTATTCTTCTTCTTCTGCAGACGATCAACGAGCGTCTTGGACCCTGCCGTCCCGTCCTTCTCGTCATCGGCATCGTCAAGATCAGCCTCGTCAGCGCCGTCGACAGGGAAGTAAGGAGGTCGTCGATCTGCATGCCGACGTTTGGAGATGGAGTTGTCGGCCGAGGAGGATGCGGTCCCCGGACGGTCCGTGAGCACAGGCTCCATCCTCATCGGGGTCGATCGTCCACTGGAGCTCTTGGTCCCACTCTGCCCGCCAGGTCCTCCAAAGCCCTTGGGCAGGCCCATATTGGAAGTAAAGAGACCAGGCGTCCCAGGCCTGCTGGAAGGCTGAGGCACGACTCTAGGCCGATAATCCCTGAGGACATCAAAGACCTGCAAAGCCTGAGCAACCTGCGCCAACCTCTCGGCATAAGCACTGGTATGGAACTTCATAGCGATGAACTTGATGAGGATCTTCTCAGCGCAGATGGTGAGGACGAAGAAGAAGAAGAATTGGACGACTTGGTAGAGACGCGGGTGTAGGAGGCTCGACTTGCTGAGGTGTTGCCGTTGTTGTAGAGGTCGTAGAGGGGTGTGCCGTAGATGATGGCCCAGGATCCCCAGCTCATGGCGGCGTAGAAGACGGGCTTGATGAATTGTTTGATGGACGCGTAGAATTCTGTGGACAATAGCATACAGTCAGCAAAAGGAAAAAAAAGGGGAAACGGAAGATGAGACTCACCTGCAAGACCGAGCAATCTCTGACTGGCTGAGCCCCAGATGCCGCGAACGAGAGAGAGGATCATCCGGGGGAAGAGCTCGACTCCGATGTGCAACCACCACATCATATGGAGATTGAAAGACGCCCAAACAAAAGCGGCCTGTACATTATCCGCAATGAAGTCCTGATGGTTCCTTCGCTCATTGGCCTCGGGTGAGTCGGAGGGTACGTACGCGGGCAGATGTTTGCGGTAGTAGAACTGCATGACGAGGACGGGGACAATCAAGATGCAGGAGATGATCAAGTTGCCTAAGAAGGTGGTCGCTAAGAAACGGATGATCTTCCAGAGTGAGATCCGACCTGTACCCCCGCCCATCCGAAGTTCTTTAGCCTGTTCTTCCTCGAATTTTGCGGAATCTTCTACGTCGTCTTCATCTGACCATGCGTAGTCGTCGGGGTCTTGTTCGTCGTTGTCGCCGTAGGTGTGGTCGAGTTCTGAGGCTGAGAATGACATGTCTGAAGATTGGCGACTGAGGCCTGGTCTTGATGTGGGTTGTTGTTTGTGGGTGGTGTCGGGTGAGATGGGAGTGTGGTAGGAGACAGAGGATGTGCCTGATGCTGTTGTGGTGGTGGTCTGTTGACGCTGTTGTTGTTGTTGTGGTACTGCTGTTGAGGATGAAGGCCAGTCTGAGTTAGGGCCTAGACCGTGTGGACGGGAGAGGTTGCGAGCGCGCATGTCAGCGAGTGGGTCTGTGAGTGCGATGCGTGGAGCGGTAGTTTGTGGCTGGTAGGTGATGGTGTCGTTCATTCTGAGGAGTGATGCTGATGAAGTGGGTGGGTGGTAGATGGGTGGTGATCCTAGGGCTGAGTTGAAGAGTGTTGATGATGATGGTTGTTGGTGGAGTGGGTGTTGGGAAGGTGTGATAGTAGATTGCTGCTGAGGAAGTTGATCTGTTGGTGATGATGATGATTTTGAGTTGTAGGAAGGTGATGGTGATGATGATGAATGCTGTTGTCGTTCCTGGTGATCGCTGGGTGTTGACATTGTTGCTGTCCCCCTTGTTGATGGAGGCGATGGGGGGATGATCCTGGGTTGCGATGGGTGATGGTGTTGCTGATTTTGATTCTGGGAAGTGATAGCAACATTGTCAGCTGAGCGAACACACCCATAAGCGTATAGATGTAGGATAGTATCTCACCAAGTACAGACTCTTTGCGATGGTGGTGGTGGTCAAGACGAAGAAAGGAAGGAAGCAAGGCTGAAGAAGGTGATGGTCTGGGATATGACGCTGTGGGTTGGACCAAAGATTAAACCATGGAAAATGAAAAAAGTTGTCATGCACACATCCTCACGCAAACCATGAGCTCGGACCATCCCTTCCTTTCTTATATACATTGTGCCGAGAGTCTCATCTCCGTCCACCACCTCGGATTTTTGGGGATCTGCCAAGTTCCAGATGCCGTGCGTGGCCCCTCGGTTTCTTGGTGATGTCAGGCGGAAAGCGGGGTCCGTGAAAGTTGGAAACTAGAGTCTCTTGAGCACAGTTACTTAGTCTCTCTTCCCGATCTGTTCTGCAGGGCCTTCCTTCCTTTCTCTTCACCTGATGATTATGACCTCTGTACCCACACTCCCTTTACTTCCTCAATCCAACCACAAGCGGTCAATCAGCTATTCAGTGATCTTCTGAGTACTAGAGTCAAGCATACAGGTCAGTCCTCCTCCGGGCCGTTGCGCCCGGGCGGCGGAGATATCTAACTGGTTATGAGCTCAACACTCTCCCGGCTGCATACAGGACTTTCCAAGATGACGGACAACCCGGATCGTATCATTCAGCGGCTCGATCAAGTCGACTCCCCTACGCAAGGCGCCGCGAGGCAAGATAACAGCGGCGTGGACGAACTGGAGACGCTCACTCGTTTCCTCGAGCGCACCCAGGCTCTCTCGCGTTCGGAGGCTATCGACAAGGCCGCGCAGCTCTACATCGCCGGCAAGATCAAGAGCGAGACAGGATCCCCTCGCGTTCCGACGCCGATGCCCAAGGAGTGGGACATAGCGTTCAAGGAGCACAAGAAGATTGCTGGCAACATCGTCAAGCTCAGCAAGGATAACTTCGTGGTGTGGTTGATGAAGTTCCGCAACCTCATCGACACCGTCCCTCGAGCCCAAGACCATCTAGAAGGCATCGAACACGATCTCGACTTCCCTGGTCGACCAATTCGCACCGCACATTACGATATCGACCTGGACATCGAGCTTGCGCGCGTCCTTCTTCAAACACTCGACGAGGACGTCTCACTCATCCTTCTCCCGCATCACACTCTCGGAGAGAAGCGAGCATCCATACTCTTCCACATCCTTCGCAAGGCTCTGCTGCGGGACGATCCAGCATCATGCGACCGCGTCCGCGATACGATTCAGGCCATCAGACAGAATGATCAAGACGTCACCACACTGGCCAAGGTATTCCGCTACTGGTTCACCTACTCCGCTCTTCTCGACAATCCCATCCCTGAGTCAGACAAGTGCCGCTACCTACTCGGCTCCCTCCACTCCCGCTACGACGGATTCACACAGGGAGCAGCCTTTCATCGCAGTACGACGGAAGGAAGCGCAGCAGGATTTGAGTACTTCGTCAGTCAGCTCCTCCTCGCCCAAGACAAGAAAGAAGGCGGCGTCACCAATGATCAAGCCTTTGCCGTCGCACTTCAGGCATCAGGATCCACTTCATCTGCGCCTCTCGGCCAAGCTCTCGCTACGAGCGCAAACAACTCCCGTCGCGGTCGCAACACTTCTCTCGGCCCGCGTTTCACTCCGTCGCGAGGCAGAGGAGTTTCACAGGCAGGCCGTGGTGGAAATAGGCCAGTCAACTCGTGCAGACGGTGCCATCAGATGGGACACTTTGCAGGCGACTGCCAACTTTCATGGGATGACGCGATGTCAGCACGACGTCAGAAGCCAGTCGCCACGTCTGGCACGGTTGCTCTAGCTGCTCAAGAGCAGCAAGCACTCTACACGGCGCAGCGTCAGCGCTAGGATGAGGTCGGAATGCTGCCGCAGTTTGCATTGTGCGCCGGGAAAGGACCTTCCGTGCTAATCAACTCGGTACGGTGGATTCTCGACTCTGGCGCATCACATCACATGTGTCCAAACAAAGCAGCATTTCGAGACTATCAGGAGATTGGGGATGGAAATAGGAGGAGCGTGTCAGTGGCAAATGGGAATACAATCAAGGTGGCGGGAATGGGAACGATTGAGCTGGCGTTCCCGGTAGATGGCAAGAGTAAGACTCTCACTCTGTGCCATGCACTTCATGTGCCCGACCTCGCGGTGAACTTAATCTCGGTCCCGGTGCTTCAGCTCGAGGATATATCGGTACTGTTCACACGCGAAGGCGCGACGATCTTTACGAGACATAACGAAATACACGCAAAGATGGGTCCAGATCACAAGTCGACAGTGATCGAGGTCCCCAATAAGTACCCAACAACATACATAGTCTGTGGTGAAGATGAAGGATCGCAACCTCACTCGCCCGGGCAACCGACCAACAGTGGATCGGGTCCCAACACGGGAAGCGGAAACCAGGGTGCCGCTAATGTTGGGAGGGCTGGCGCTCAAGTCGAGCCGGGAGGCACGACCAGTGGCAGCGATATCGGTGGGGGAGGCGGGCCGGTAACATCCGCCAACACCGATACGGGCGACAAGGGGGGCGATCAGCCTGTCGACCCGGACGTCGAGCATACATGGGCCGACGGGCCTATGGAAGCGGGCGTTACTCGTAAGGCGTCCGACGCAATCCCTGTCGGAGCAGAAAGGACGGTCGAGTTCACCGTCCAAGTGGCCAAGGGGAAACACGGTACTCACCTCCTCTGGCACCGTCGCCTTGCACACCCCGGGAACGATTCGATTGCCGCGTGCGCCAAGCGTGGCAAGATTGTCGGTCTAACGGAGTCCCAGGTCCGCTCGATGGGCAAGCACATGCAGATGTGCAATACGTGCGTGGAAACGAGGCAGACCAGAGCCCGGTTCCGCAAGAAGAGCAAACGCAAGATGAGGGCACCCAACGAACTGATCGTAGTCGACATAGTCGGTCCGTTCGTTGAGATCGCCGGATTCAAGTACTTCTTGACCGTCGTAGACGCCTATTCGAGGCGGAACTGGATCTTCATGATGAAGTCCAAGGCGGAGGCATTCGAGATCATCCGCACGCATTGCGCCTTCATGGAACGTCAAAGGGGAAACAAGGTTCGAACGATCCGTTCCGATAACGGCGGAGAGTTCACGTCCAATGAAGCGAAGGCTTGGGCAAGGGCGAATGGGATCGAATGGCAATACACAACGCCATACACCAGCATCCAGAATGGCATTGCGGAGCGGATGAATCGGACGATCCAAGACAAGGCGAGGGCCATCATGCACGCATCTGGAGTCGTCAGCGGAATGTGGCCCAGTGCGATGCATGCGGCCAGCTACATCATCAACCACCTGCCAACCAAGGCACTTGGTGGGAAGATACCTCAGGAACGGTGGGAGGGAAAGGAGGTTGATATCTCCCATTTCCGAGTCTGGGGATGTGTGGCTTGGATCAAAGTCCACGATCAGCAACGCACGAATGGCAAGTTGTCTGATCGAGGTCTGCGCGGGATGTTCATCGGTTATGCCGAGGATCGCAAGGCATGGATGATTCTCACTCCTTCGCACCCAACAAAGAAGATACATTACTCGCGTGATGTTCGCTTCGATGAAGGGACAAGGTTTGTAGACACGGTGCTGAGCGAGAAGAACCCGCTAATGCCGTCGGCGCTCAGTTATGAGGATATGCTGGAGATGGAATGGAATGACAAGGTTGCACCAGATGTTGCAGTCATTGACACAGAGATCCCACAGTCACGCCACGATGCCCAAGCGCCCATCCATGATTCATTGGGATCTGATACTGGATGGAATGAGGTGGACGCTCCAAAGGCGAGCACGCCTATGACACCGCCTACGTCGCCAAGTCTGCTCGACCTCGGCATGTTGCTCTCACCTAGGGAATTCCTCGCGACTCCTCTTCCCGACACGTCATTGAGGATACCCTCAACGACGCCCACTCCCTCTCCATCACCAGTACCGTCGCTCCGACCTCCGGATCCACCTGCCGTTCCTCCAGCACCACACATGGGAAGGAACCAGAGAGAAGGACCAATGACCGCACGCGAGTTGCGGGCGGAGAAGTTGCACTTGGCGCGTCATGGACGGCCACGATCTCCTGGGTTCTTTGCCTTGTCGGTGTCGCTGCAGGAGTCAGAAGACTTGCGCCTGAGCGCGGACGGACAGGAACTGGAGCCAGCGACGTATTGGGAAGCGAGAAAGAGAAGGGATTGGGACAAGTGGAGCAAGGCGATGGACGAGCAGATGAATGCCCTCGTTGGCATGCACACATGGGATTTGGTTGAACTTCCTGCGGGGAGGAAGGCAATTGGTTCCCGATGGGTGTATAAGTTGAAGTTGAACGAGGATGGTATGGCGGATAGGTGGAAAGCGAGATTGGTGGCTCAGGGCTTCACGCAGGTTGCCGGTGTTGACTACTTCGAAACGTTCGCACCGGTGGCACGCTTGGACAGTCTCAGGGTCATACTCGCGTTGGCAGCTCACTTTGGATGGGTGATACATCAAGTGGATGTGGTCACAGCCTATCTCAATGGAGATTTGGAGGAGGAAGTGTACATTCGGCAGCCACCAGGATATGAGAAGAAGGGACCGAACAGAAACTTGGTCTGTCGGTTACGTCTCCCTCTCTATGGCCTAAAGCAATCAGGACGGCAGTGGAATACGAAGTTCCACAAGCAGCTCATCAAACGCGGCTACGTTCAATGCAAGTCGGAGCCGTGCGTATACGTTCGCAGAATCGGTGGGAGCATTCGGATTGCTCTCATCTATGTTGACGACGTTCTGATTGTGGCGCCGACGGAGGCAGAGGTGGCTGTTGAGAAGGATTGGCTCAAAGCGACCTTCGACGTCACAGATGGCGGGCCTCTGCGGCACTTCCTTGGCCTCAAGATTACTCGAGAAGGCAACAAGATCATCATGTCCCAGCGGTCGTACATCAAGGCGGTCCTCGAACGCTTCAATCTCAGCTTCGAGAAGCCCGCGAGTACACCGACAATGGACAAGGCTCCTCAACGTGCTCCGGTGGATTACGAGCCAAGCCGGGATGCCATCCGACTATTCGCAGCAATGGTCGGCTGCCTCAAATGGATTGCACAAACCATCCGGCCGGATCTCATGTTCGCCTGCGGCGTGCTCAGCCGATTTCAGGCGCGACCGATGCCGGAACATATGGATGCCGCTAAGCGGACCATGCGGTTCCTGCGCAAGACGGCAGACGAGGACCTGGTCTATCAGCCAGGTACGGACAGCATTCCTCGGTTGGCTGGCTTTGCCGACGCCGACTTCGCCGGCGATACCGAGACATCGAGGTCAACAACTGGGTTCGTGTTCTACATCCACGGCAACCCGATCAGTTGGGCCTCAAGACTTCAAGTGTCGGTCTCGATGAGCACGGTTGAAGCCGAGTACATCGCGTTGGCAGAAGGGTTGCGAGAAGGTCTCTGGCTTCGAAATCTCTTGTCCGAGCTCGGATATCCGGCTCAGGTGCCGTTCGAGCTGCACACGGACAACGAAGGGACACGATCCATTGCAGACAACCCCGAAGCACACAAGAGGACCAAGCATATCGCCCTGCACTATCACGCCGTTAGAGAACGGGTGAACCAGGGCGAGATTGCAGTCGTTAGGGTCAACACCGATGACAACCCGGCAGATGTGTTCACCAAGCATCTACCGGGCCCCAAGTTACGAGAAGCGCGACTCAAGCTCCACGTCGCTGCACTCGAATAGGAACAGGCCCTTCGCGCGGGCGTCCGGCCCCTTAGAAGGTGGGAGAGTTGGAAACTAGAGTCTCTTGAGCACAGTTACTTAGTCTCTCTTCCCGATCTGTTCTGCAGGGCCTTCCTTCCTTTCTCTTCACCTGATGATTATGACCTCTGTACCCACACTCCCTTTACTTCCTCAATCCAACCACAAGCGGTCAATCAGCTATTCAGTGATCTTCTGAGTACTAGAGTCAAGCATACAGGTCAGTCCTCCTCCGGGCCGTTGCGCCCGGGCGGCGGAGATATCTAACTGTGAACGCAACACCGTCGGTCGCAACAAGGAAGACAACAGCCCCCTGTCTGCAATTCTCCAACGAACGACCCCCGAACCGAGCATCGACCACGCACCAAGAGTAGTGTCCGTAAATGGAAGATCCTTATGCACGCCGCCTGCAGGAGCACCAGAAGCGGATTATATTATCACTCGGGGCTTGGCGTAATAGATCTGCGAACAAAGACTTTTTATTTTATTTTTTCATGACGTTGCACAAGGAACCTCGTCAACATATGGCTTACCACCCTTCCTTCCTTTCTTCTCTGCCTTGAATCATCACCACCACCACCATCATCACCTGGACAGCACTTCAATCATAGCACAGCACACAGAATGACCTCGCAGGGACTCCTTCCTCCTCACCCAGGCAGGGAACAGCTCTCACGCGACTCATCCACTTCCACAATGCCCATCAACCCACCACCCCACCAACCAAAACACCACCAGGACGACCCAGACGCACTCCCACACTCTCTCACCCAACCAACATTCGGTGACCCAGACCTACCAGAACTAAACACCCCTCAAAACGAAAAAACAGCCCTCCAGAAAAAGTTTGAGCACGAACAGGAACGCACTGGTGCACCTCGGATCGGACAGGGCTCATCTGCCATGCAGTCCGGATACTCAACCGCTACACAGACTACAGACTCAGACGAATCTTTCGATTGGGACGACACTGATTCTGCTGACAGTGACGATAATGACTCCGACGTACCTACCTCCAAACAGCTCGCTGCCACTGGAGGACTGGGCGGAGGTCGCAAGAAGAACATCAGAGCTCGACGAGGTAGGGCCGTCTATCTGCTCTGTATGCAACTTGCCCGACCTGTCCGGTTCGCTCTCATCGGCATCATCGGAACTGCACTGGCCTTGGTGCCCTTCATCGTGGCGATCACTGCCTTCAAGTCAAGTCCAGCTTATGGACAGGTCGTCATGTGGTCCGTATGGATCGCCATCATCTACTCCACCTCATGCGCGACCTTCCTCCTCCTCGACTTCGTCCCGTCCTTCATCATGCGCCTCGTCATCGCTGTCTATGGTCGCGCACCCGAGGTATTCAAGACGAACATCGAACTCCTCACTGCGACCCTCTTCTACATCAAGTTGGTCCTCTGCGTCGCTTGGGCTTGGATCTCTCTCGGAGGATGTCTCGCTCTCGCCTTCGCTCGTCAACCACGACCTGAATACTTCGTCTGGCTCAACCGAACCGTAGCTTCCATCTTCGGATCAGCCATCATCCTCCTCTTCGAGAAGATCGTCCTCCAGATCATCGCTATCACCTTCCACCGCACCGCCCACAAGGACAGACTCGAGAAGAATGCTACCGCTCTCAAGGCGCTCGATCGACTGCATGCGTCCAAGTATGTCGTCGAGCGATCGCGCCGGGATCGCGTCACTCAGTCCGGCACCTGGGGTTCAACTAGCGGAGGTCATACACGCATGTCCACCCCGCTCTGGGGAAAGACATTCAACTTCGGCAGTCGGCCTCCCAGTCCAGGCGCAAATGCAACTCTCAACGGAGCTCAGTCACAGCACGCCTCTCGCAAGCCCTCCAAGGACGGTCTGGGCGAGTACTTCAGTGCCGGTTCGGGAAAGAATGGTGAGAAGGCTTCCTCGCCTGGCGATCATCCAAACACGTACCCTCCCACAGCCCAGGACGAGCATCATCCCCACCACCATCGTCATCCTCACGTTCATCACCACAAGAAGAAGAGTAGCACAGGACTCAGTGGCGAACAGCATCATAACCCTCAAGAAACCCACACCCGTCACCCACTCCAACACGAGACGAACCTTTCTCCTGGCGTGGACGCCGAGAAGAGTGCTGCCGAGGAGGTTGATCCGAAGAAGAAGGCCGGAACCAGTCATAAGGAGCGCAAAGAGGCTCGTCGGGCCAAGATCACCCAACAGGTTCAGGAAGTAATCTCCATGGCCACGATGAAGGACTCCAAACTCTACGCGCGAAGTCGTCGACTAGGCTCTCAACAATCTGCGCGCAAACTGGCCAAGAAGCTGTTCTACAACCTCAACGCGGCCACCTTCCACTCGCATGGAGGGAATGGCGCCTTCATACCGGAGAAGAGGAAGTTTTTGACTGCCGACGATTTCGTGCCGTACTTCAAGACGGAGGCGGAGGCGAGGGAGGCCTTCAATCTTTTCGATTCGGATAAGAATGGGGATCTGTCGAAGCGGGAGATGAGAGAGGCCGTCCAGCGGATCTACAAGGAACGTCGGACGCTCTCGGTCGCGCTCAAGGATTCGTCGTCCGCGCTGGCCAAGTTGGATCTGGTGCTGCAGTGCATTGGGATCTGCATTGTTGTTTTTGTTTGGTTGTTGATCTTCAATCGGGATCAGACGATTCAGAACTTGGTGCCGGCGAGCACGTTTATCTTGGGTTTTTCGTTCGTGTTTTCGAATAGTGCGAAGACGGTCTTCGAGTCGATGGTCTTCATCTTTGTGGTATGTTTCCTTTCCTCTTATGCTTGGTCGGGTTCTATCTCTGACGTTTGACATGTCTTTTTTAGACTCACCCGTACGATGTAGGGGATCTGGTCTGCATCGACGATACGTGGATGTTCGTGAAGTGAGTGTGGCTCCTTCTTCGACCGCGCTCCTTGCAAAAACTGAGTACTGATGTCTTTCATCCACCCCTCCCTCCCACAGAGAATTCGGCTTCATCTCCACCGTCTTCCGCACAACGACCAACCAAGAACTTGTAGCACCCAACGCCCTCCTCTCGTCCTCCAAATACATCCACAATGCCCGCCGCTCGGGCACCCAGTGGGAGACGGTCGATGTCCAGTGCGGCTTTGAGACCGGCTTGGCTGTTATTGATGAGTTTAGAAGACGGTTGAGGGCTTGGGTTAAGGAGAATGATCGGGAGTGGGGTGGGGGTTGGATGTTAATTATAGTGCGTTGGAGGATATGAATAGTGTTACGTTGACTATTGCTTTTGAGCATAAGGTGCGTTTGTCCTTACTTTTCCTTCTCCATCCGTTCCTGATCCATCTGACATCTTTATGGATTTCTACAGGGCAACTGGCAAGATTGGGGCACGCGCTGGTCGCGTCGTACCAAGCTCATGCGCCAGATCAAGACCGTCGCGGAGGATCTGAACATGCCAGCCGTGATCGAACGAGTGCATGGTGTTGCTCGGCCTCGGCGTGGTGGTCCCATGGGCGGTGATCAGGAGGGCAGGTCGCCGTTGTCGCCTTCTCCGAGTAGTGCGGTCGGCAGGAGTGTGCCGCCTTTGACGATCCCTGGTGGGCCTTCTGGGCGGATTCCTTTCTTTTGAAAGGGAGGGCACGGGACTTATTCGTCGGATGGATTAATGGCAGTGGAGCTTTCGTCGAGAAAGCTGGATTTCTCTGGTCCGTGGTGAGGTCTTTGAAAGACCTTTCTATACAATCTCTCTCTTTCTCTTTCTCTCGGTATCATCATCATCGTACGGACCTTTCGTTTTTACATCTCAACATCAATCGTTTCCCGGCATTTCAATCCAAAGTCATTCATTCGTTTCGTTCTTCCTTTCCTTTCTGGTTGCTCGAGGGACAGATCACAGAGCATTGGCAGTGGCATGCGGAGATTCCGAGGATATGGGTGGAGCGAGATTCGGCGATTAGCGCACGAACCCACCTCTGCACAAACCCTTGCGACATATGTACACCCCTAAACATCACACACAACCATCATCCAAACCGACTCTGTTCCCTTCCTGTATTTTTTAAGGATGCTATAGTTTTAAGGATGCTATAGACCTCATTTGATGCATTGTTTTGTGGTCTCTTCCAAAATTTTGATCGCAAGTGGGGAGTACCGAAGTGAATACTGAAGTTCAAGAAGTGGGAGAGATGTGGTCCAGATCTGGAGGCTCTGCATGGCTAAGTTGGGCTTATCAAATACTAAGAGGTCGAGAAAAGGCAGCGAATGAATTCCGAAAAAATGACTGTAGACAGAGAACACGTGTCATGCTGTGTTTGATGCTGTTGTGTGACCGTGGTGGTGTGGTCAAGAGCGAGAGAGAGAGAGAGAAATTCGATTGGCCAAGGCTGCGCAAATGGCGCGGCAAAAAGGCGCGCGTCGACGCGACGCGCACACCAAAAGGTGCCCTAACTACAAGGGGGGTGATGACAGCAAACGCTGTATGCTAGTGAGCGGAAAGTATGCTCTGTCCAGATCATTCCAACGTAGCTCAACCGGCGGAGACCAGTACTCCAAGGCGGGCGTCTGCATACGCGGAAAGTGAGAAGGGGGGAGGTGGAAGGGGGAAGAGTGAAATGAAAACGAGAAACGAGAGACCGAGAAAGTGGAGAAGATGGATCAACGGGACGGGGCGAGCAAGGATTTCTGAAGGCGTTTGACAGCCTCGACGCGATCCTTTGAGGCGGCTTGCTTGATCTGTTGTAATCTTCGACCGATCGGGACAATGTAACCATTGACGGAAGAGTCGAAAGTCGGGTTCGCCTTGCAGCTGCTGTCGCCGGGTAAGTGTGGACCGGTGCAGCTGTTGCAGAGTGGGACACACTTGGACGTGCCATGGCCGCCGCAGAGGTCGCAAGTGTGATCCTCGGAACCATGTGCGCTAGAGGTGCACTGTTGGCAGCGAGGAGGGTGGGAGCAAGCGTCGCCACTGTGGCCGAAGGACCAACAGTTGTCGCACGGGGTTGGGAAGGACCGATCGATGAAGGGGCGCATGTGGCACCAGTGCTGCATGAGTCGGATACGTCGAGGGCGAGCGGCGTCAGGGAAGTTGGGGTCGATGGCGATCCAGACGCCGGTGGTGGTGCGAGCGGCCAGGTGTTCAGGCTTGCACATCCGACGAGGCGGGCAAGCAAGCTTGGCGTCCAGGGCCAGTTCGATCTCGTCGGCGAGGAAGGGATCCAGGTCGGAGATGGGGGACGATGAGCCGGCGACTCGGACGGGGACATCCGAGATCACCATGGTGATAGATGACTTGCGTAAGGCGACCTCGTCTGCGCCAAGCGCAATCTTGATAGCCTCCGCGTGTCGCAAGACCTCCTTGATCTTGCTCGTTCGGGTGAGCGTCAGCGCAAAGCCCGTCTTGACCGGGTCGGCTGTAGCGATCCGGCCGACGGCGCCTACGTCGACAAGGGCATCGTTCGCTGCGTCGCGAACGTCCCAGTATGGTTTGAAGCGAGTCGGGTGATCCTCGGGGAGGATGGCGAAGACCCTGTTGTCCTTGAGGCCGCCGCGGGCGGCGACATCGAAGGCGCTGGTGTTGGCAGAACCCAGCAAGCGATACTCGCGTAATCGCTCTGGTATGGAGTTCTTGTGGCTTTTGGCGGAGGGGGCGGCGCCTTTGGCCGGGGAGGAGCGAGCGTGTCGAGTGGTCGACACAGTAGCAGGGCGCGACGAAGGAGCGGCAGCTGCAGCGGCAGCTTCGCGCGGTTCCCGTTGTTGAAGGGCAAGCTGTTGCAGCGCGGATGCTGCAGCGGGGGGGTGCGGGAGTGTGGGAGGTGTGGGCTGGGTGACGGCGTCGGACGGTGCTGCGGATGCTGTGTCGACGGCCAACGGACGGGTGGACGAGCCGGCGCCTGGATGGCGGCGGGTCGGGGCTTGAGGGTTCGAGGGCTGCTGCTCCGGATGCAGGGCGCCTCTTAGATGCCGACGAGTGTTGGTTGTGCTTGAGGGCATGGGAGTTGTTGATGCTGTGCGGACATTTGGGTCGCGCACCGAGGTTGACGGAGGGCTGGGAGCACCTGGAAGGCGCGCATCGGCCACAACCGGCGGGATAGGGCAAGCACTCGCGGAACGTAGGCGCGGGTCAGGCATCTTGACGAGGTCTTGATGCGCGAAAGGACTTCTTCTTTACCTTTTACATCCCTTTTTGTGGTCAAGAGCGTTGGGAGCAACTTAGGACACTGGGAGCGCGTAAAACGCGTCGCGTCGCGTGTTATGCATGTCAGGCCACCAATCTGGTCACGTGCTACCTCGAAAATGTCCAGTCACCCCTCCGGATTCCCCCCTCTGCTCGAACCCTTTGCCTTTCCCTTCCCTCGCTGACACTTTCCACATACCACCGCGCGCAAGTTGGGTCAAGACCGCATCGTCATAAGAGAGAGGATCTTTCCCAACCCTTATCTTCTCCACTTACCAAAGCGCCAACAACCCCTAACCCTCCCAGCTGGAACCACCCCCCGGATACAAGTTCCAACCATGGCATCCTCATCCTTAACCCCAAACCCACTAGAACCACACAAGACGCGCGATGAAGAGGAGGAACGACGTATCAAAGTACAGGCCTGGATCCAGATGGCCAGCGAGGACGAAGATGAGTCGGATGACGAGTATTATCTCGATACGAGTCAGTCTGAATCCGAGGACGAAGAAGACGAGGACGAGGACGATGATGATGACGATGAGGACGACGACGAGGACGAAGATGAGGATGAGGAGGGGGAGGACGAGGAGGACGCCGAGCAAGCTGTGGACCAGCTGGATGAACAGGCCGAGGTCGAGTCCGCACAACCGCCGCTGCTGCCACCACCACCACCACCGCCTGCGCCAGCGCCTACGCCAGCGCCTACGCCAGCGCCTACGCCTGCTCCAGCGCAAGTCACAACCGACAGCCCGATTCCGCCGCCGCCCGCTCCAGCTCAAGGCACAAGCAGCAGCGTCAACAACGCTGCTCCCACACCTCCCCAAGTTGCCGACGAAGAAGACGTTGTAGCAGCAGCAGCAATACCCGTCTTGGAGGGATCACGGCTCTCCACGCGTGCGAGGGCGCAGATGGCCATACGAAATGCTGCCGCATCTGGGTCTGGAACTACTCGGTCGGGACAAGGATTATGCCTGCCCAGCGCGACTACAGCGAGTCCTAAAGCGGTTCGGACTCGTCAGGTGGATGTCTCTTCTCAGCCAGCGGCTGGTCGGGCGGGTAGTACAAGTTCGCAGAAGGAGAAAGTCACTCGGAGAGCTAGTACGGCCACGAGTGAGGGGGCGGCTCCAGCGGCTCCACCTTCATCATTCACAGCGGCGGCGGTAGTAGGGACTGGCACTAGTACTGGCACTGGCACTGGGACGACAGAGAGGCGCAAACCACCAATACGGAGGTCGAAGTTCACCGCTGCCGAGCGAGAAGCACGCAAGCGCGAAAGAAATCGACTCTCGGCCCAGCGTTCGCGAGCGCGGAAGAAGGAAGAGGCGGATCGATTACGGTCCAGACTCATGGCAGCGGGGATGAACCCGGACGATGGAGCCCCTTCGAGTCGACCCTCGCAGGAAGTCGTGTTGCGTGGACGGAAAGGGGCGGCGACAACGAATCAGATCCGGAAAAGTGGTGGAGGTACGGCCGCTACCCCTGCCGCCGCTTGGCAAGCGGATGACGAGGACGAGGACGAGGACGAGACGGAGGATGATGATGGTGATGATGCGTCTGTCGTCACTTTTGATGCGACGGATGCGGGCGACGAGGTGGCTGCAACAGTATTGAGCCGGCTGAGCGCGGCCGCTACGCAGGGAAACGGATCCTGGTTGGCGGAAGACCACTCGGGGACGAAGAAGAGGAAACGAGGCGGCGATGGAGCGGGTGTGGAGGTAGGAACTCTTCCCAAGTTGGCAAAGCGGAATTCGTCAAGACGGATATCAACTGCAGCTCCCGTAGCAGCACCACCACCTCGAATGACTCCCGTCCCGCTTGCGCTAGGTGCCGACCTCCCTCGTCCTGCAAGCACAGCACCTCGCTCGTCTCTTCTGGCCGCTTACCCCGCTCCTGCTGCGAGCGTAGATGAGAAGTGGTACGTGATCGGAATGCCGCTCGAACCGCTCTCTATCGCGGCTTTGGCAGGTCTTAGTCCCGAAGCGACAACGCGGGAGATGCAGCTTCGAGCTTTGATGGCAGAGGTGCGGAGATTGAAGTCTTCCAATGAGGAGATGAGTCAAGAGATGGAGAGGCTCAGGAGGGAGAATGGGCAGCTCAAGGCGAGTGGGTCGGCTTCAGCCGCGAGAGATCCTGTCAGCAGTCAGGCGCAGATTGCCAACAGTCAGGCGCAGACTATCAGCAGTCAGACGCAGATGGGAGGTGGTGGATTAGATCAGACAGGGGCGATGTCGGCAGCTGCGACTATGGCAGCGGTAGCGGCGTCCTCCCTTTCGAGGATATCTTCCGAGGCTACTCATGGATTACAACCTCCACCGCCGCCACCTGGCCCAAGTTCCGGCCCAGATCCAGGCTCTACCAACACTCTTCTTGCTCACGGCTGAAATGGAATGTTTTCTGGCCATCGAATATCGCAAAAGAGGAATGTCTAGGAAAATGATGATCGGATTACAGCTCCTCGTGTATTTGGGGCTCGATAAAGGCAGAGGAGGACAATGCACCGGCTGGTGGAGTGGGTTCACTCGCTATCTCCGCTTGAGAAGCAAAGACTGAGACCACTGTCGCCTCGAGAGATCGAGTCGATTGTGTCTGTACCGCGTCTTCAGGTCCGTCGTCAGGCCCGTATTCGGGTGCCGAGAAAGTCGGAAGTGCCATATTCGCGGAAGATGCCTTCGCCGCTGCCGCTGACACTGCCGACGCTGCCGCTGCCGATGCCGACAATGCAGAAGCCGCAGCAGCAGATGCTGACGCTGCAGCCGAGCTTGCCGCCTTGAGAGTTGCGGAAAGTGACCTGGAGGAAGCTGCAGAAGCCGAGGCGGTACGCGATGCAGCTGCAGCAGCACTCTTGCTGACCTGTGCGGCCTTGAGAGCTTGACGCCCTCCCTTCCATACTGATCCTGCACCCGAAATCACGAGACCCGCCGTGTTGTCGTATACGCGCTTCTTGAGAATATAGAGCACACACCCCAAGAAGAAGGCCATGCTCAACGCGACCATCAGGAAATTGTACCAATCTTCTCGCTCCATGCTCTTGATGAGCGCAACCGAGTTCTTGAGCACATTACTGAAGGAGGTATATTCGGAGCCGAGCAGCTGGAGCGTCGCTGAAGATTCTTCGAGGAGCTGGGCGGAGAATGTCGAGCGCTCGACCTCGTTCGATAGGAGCTGGACCGTGCGTTGGAGCGCCGAGGTCACGTCTGCTGAGGCGGTCTGTACCTTATCGCCCTCCGCCGAGCTGCGAGACAGGACCAGCAATGAAGAATAGTGAGCACAACACATGCCTATAGCAAGAATTAGAAGGCCACGCCACGAATTAACTCACTTCGCAAGACTGGATCGAGTGAATCCTGCAGAAGACGAAGATCCCAGCAGCGAGAGCTCCTTCCTCGCCGCCTGAGCAGCCGCCGTCTTTGCCCGTCCATAAGCCGAGCTCCGCGCCGACCTTACGGTGATCCGTAGCCGATTAAGCTCAGTCCCTCGCTCCTCAAGGACAGCCTCGATGTTCTCTCGTTCTTGAGCGGATTCGGCATCGTCCAGGCTCAGTCGGAGACGCCGGAAGAGGTCTGAGGCGGCATCGAGGTCGGCTGCTAGCTGAGCATCGGCCTGCTCAATGGCTGCCTTGTCCGACGCTTCCGAAAGCGCTGGCAGAGATAGCGCCTCAATGGCGCGTAGGTGACGACCGAGCGAGGCGGCGAGAGATGCTGGGTGTGCCATCGTTCGCGGCCTGGATCACTTGCTCTGTGCGCGGGAAGCTGGAAGTCATCCGCATCATCGCCTTTACCTCGTCACTCACGAGTCACTAGTCACGACTGGGAAACTAAAACCAGGGAAATGCGAAATGTCCTCGAACAGTTTTCATTTTGGAGCAGTAACAGAAGCAAGAAGCACCTCTTCTACATGTTGTACAGGCAAGGTATACCCTTGCGTAGGCAGCTGAGCAGGGTCGGCAGGCTACCGTCGAGGAGGTGCCATCTTCAATGTTGCAGCATCTCCCGACAAACGCTCTCCCACACCTTCCACTCCGCACTGTATCGCTCCCAATCGCCCACTCGAACCTCCCGTCTGGCCCCATCTGCACCCGTCCCGTCCCCGGCGCTTTCGTTCAATGGGAACGCAGCTGTCAATCCAAGAAGGCGATCAGCGGGTGCCTCCGCTATCCCGGGCATACCCGAAGTCGACAATCCTGCCATCGACCCATCGGATGAAGAGGAAGAAACGGCCAAAGCTCGTCGGACCACCGCTCCAGCATCGCTCTCGTCGCCTGGAACAGGGATCAGTCGCTCGCCTGCACCCATGGACGCGCGATCAAGTGACTGGATCCAGTCGCGAGAGAAAACTGAGTGCGCTGCGGATGCTCCATTTGTGTCGGCATTGGAAGACCCCGTGCTAGCGGGAACGGAGCCACTCGCACCAGATGCATCATTGTCAGCCATAGACGCGGCGGCGGTTGCAGCTGCTGCCGCGGCCGCTGCTGCAGCAGCCACAGCGGTTTGACGCTCCTCGTCATCTTCACCATCACCATCGCCATCTTCATCTTCACCCCGACTCCCGTTCCGTTCAGCTATTGTGCCATCCACGGACATGCGCCACTGATCCCCATCGCCATGGATCGATTGGGGCAGTGCGGATGGGTTTGGAGCATGGTTATTGGAAGATGACGGACTTCGACCCAGAAGCTCTTGGAGCGTCTGTCGAAGGTGAGAGGCCTCGTCTGCGATTGTATGCAACCGTTGTGTGTCCGCTATGGCTTGCAGCACTAGACTGGCTCTGTTGAGTATGGTTCTGATCCGGGCGGTCGTAGGGCTGTCCGCGTCCAAGCGCACGTGGATTCTGTATCAGATGAGGAAATAATCTCTGCTCAGTCAACAGATTAGAGAAAAGGTTATCAATCCAAGAGAAGCACTCACGCTAGCACCAGAGCAGCCGAGAAGACTGCTTGTCCAGTGGCACTGACGACAAGCACAGGCGGTCTTTTCTCCAACATTCTGATCACAAGCTCCACCACGCCTTGCGCTGCAGAGAGGCAACGATTCACATCCCTTAAGCCCCCCAACGTCCCAGCCCCACTGGCAGCAGGTCGGTACGCAGCAATCTGAGCCTGTAAGTAAGCTAAATGCAGCATTCCGCGCTGAAGGAATGGCGTTCCGCCCAGCTCGGCCTCTTCGACCATCCCTTGCCCACTCCCATCAAATTGAGCCGCGATCAGGTCCAATTTCTCGTCATCCAGAATGGCGAAGCGTGAAGGCAGGGCACCTTTCCAGTTATCAAAGGCCAGCGCGAGCGTCTCCTGTCGATCCGCCTCGCTCGTTCCTGAGCCGGCCGGCCCACTATTCCGATTACCCATGGCGACCGAGCCTAGTGTACCCAGCTGAACTTGGTATGCAAGCAACAACCGAGCCAGCTCGAAGCGAGCGCGTTGGAACTCGAAAGTCGCTTTGCTTGGAGGCGCACGACGATGAAGTCCCAAACCGAGATCATCTTCTGAAGCACTGAGCGCCTCGAAGATCCGTGAAACGAGGTCAAACTGACTTTCGATGGCCGTGTCCATCTCAGCAAAATCGACGCTGCGTATACCGGCTGGTTGCCCATTCGAAGCGAGTGAAGGACCTCCCAGCTCGCACATGCCCACCATAGCTCCCGTCGCCTCAGAGCCTCTGCCTCGCCTATGGGAGTAGAGGCACTAACCCAATGGGTTGGATCACGGTGAAGTCCTGCGCGATGTGCAAGCTTGACTGAAGAAGCAAAGCATGTGGCAGCATAGGAGAGATGAAGTTCGTTGGCGTGCCAGATTCCACGCAGTAGTGTCGCGCGGACCAAGTCGAGTGGAGCTTGGTGAGCGGGCGCCCAGTGAGAAGGACAGGCTATCTGAAGCGCCCTCTCGGTGCGTTCCGCAACGTCAATCAGGACTCGCTCAGAGGAGGTGTCGTCAAGGAGCCCAGGATCGTCCGTTCCACTTCGAGCATCAACACCGGCGTCGGGCGACGTGCGCTTCGCCTGAATCGCGAGAGCAAGCAGTGCAAGAAACAGAGGCACAAGCACAGGATCAGCGGGCATAGTGCGCATGCCGTCGTGCCACCAGCTGAGTAACTTGTTGATCCGAGCCCAGAGATGAGGCAGTAGTATGACAGGAGCGCCTAAGCTATCCAAGGGGCTCACGGAATGCTCGTACGATTCCAAGGCGTACCGAACCGTCTCAAAGCGTGGGAGGTGAAGGTGGGGCGAGGAGAACAGTATGCCGGCGACAGCTACTGACCGGACGGCGCGGAGCTTGGTGGGCCAATCGACGTTGGCGCGATCTTTAGCCAGAGCGGCGGTAGCTTGAAGTAGCTCGGCTCGGCGAGTAGCTTCTTGTGGGCCAATGCTAAAGGTATGAAGACCAATGGACGCAGAGGGGCCTGCCTCAAGTCCACCTGGCGGGAAATCTTGAAGCACGTTGTCGTTTCGCTTTCGTTTACCAAGGAAGGACGCTGAAGGAGCGTTGCTCGCATCTCCAGAACCGTCGTGAGAAACACCATGACCGAGAATATGGCTACTTGTGAAATCATATAAGCCTTTGATCAGCGACTTGTCTCCCACAGAAACCTGGTACGTTAGATGACTCACCTTTGGCTTCCGTCTGGTAAACCGTCTTCCTGTCCTAGGAGTGTGCGCAGCTCTTTGGAGTTGTCAACATACGTGCAACCTGAGATTCCCAGGTGTAACAAGTCCCACACGTTGGATGGACGCGATCGCACTTCTGCTTGCGATCCCGGCACTGAAGACAGCTTGTGATCTTCCGCGTCCGCTTGATTTTCATCTGCGCCTTAGCACGGGGTCGTTTGCTTGGTCTGCTGTAGTTGCTGCCGCTGGCTCCTTCAATCTCCCCTCCTCCGATGCCTAGTGCTTCCTCTACTGTTGCATTTCCCGCATCCGCATCTGCCCCGCCTTGTCCAGCGGAGACTCCGTCAGCCATCGTGCCAACATCCTGACCAGACCCTGGTATTGAGGATGAAGGGCCAGCGTCCGGCACAGCTGCAAGAATCTCGCCCGAAGCCCGTGCAGCGGCTAAAGCAGCCAATGTTATTGCCTCTGTATTCTGCGCTTGAAGTGCAGCGTTGTAGTCCTCCTCTTCGTCGTGGTGGTGATGATGTGAGTGGGAGGAAGGGTGAGCGAGGCCATTGGCATGATCGCCGTTGTCATGAGCACCATCGAGATTCACGGATGTCGCAACGGCAGCAGCAGCGGCGGCTGCAGCTGCATCGTACGCGGCGCGTGTTTCCTCGTTCACGTCGAAGGGGGGAGGCGGGTCGAGTCCTGCATGTTGGTCGTGCTCTACGCGGCTCGAATGATCGATCCCGTCCGCTTGGGATTCGGATACTTGCGCAGAGGGAGCGACAAGGTCATCAGCATTGGCATAGTGCGTGGCCGAGTAATGGTCGGGCATGCTGGAACGATTCGGATGAGATGCGGATGAGAGTTCGCTGAGGTTGCCGCGACGCGTCTTAGAAGAGCGGCAGAGTGAGTTTACGCGTCTCCGTTTCAAGGCCGTGGCAGCGCGCGTCTTTGGAAGAAGGTGGAACGCGGTGAGAGGTGTGCGTCGCGTGCTGAACTGCGGACGCAGGTCGTGCTAGTGGATGGAATGATGGTGAAGACGTTGCTGGATTTATTCGATCGAGAGTGAGAGTGTTGGCTGGTTATCATGACTTTTAAGGAGTCTCTCGCATTGGGCCACGATACCACATAGGCGAAGGAATAAGGGGGACATTGCATTGATTCATTTTGAACTCGAGTTCTCTACAGGTAGTTGCTTCACGCTTCACATCTTCACAATGATCTTCTCTGCGCTCGTCTTCCCAGCCTGTAGCATCCGCATCGCCTCGTCAACCTTGTCCAGCCCACCCTCAAGCACAATGAGCTTCTGCGCGCGGAAGTACTTCGACCCTTCCCGCTCTGCCAGCCCTCCAGGATCTCAGGTAGACGCTCGTGGAAGTACTCGCGAAGGACACGGGCATGCTCGGGCATGGCGTCGTACTTGATCGACTTGGCGAAGACGAGGGGCTCGTTGGAGAATGTGTAGCCTAGAGTCAGCTCGACCTTCACTTTTTCATCGCGCTTCTTGGCCTCTGGCGATGCCGGTAGGACGGTGACGAGATGAGCTCCGCCGGGTGTCTGGGCGAGAACATCGATGCAATTCTCGGTAGTGCCGTTCTCACTGATGGCATCGAATCCGTACTTGATGTTCCCCCACTCCTGTGCTGTCTTCTTCAGCTTGTCCATCACGTCCGCGTCCTTGTAATCGAAGACCTCATCTGCTCCGAGCTCTCGCAAAGTGTCGTGATGCTTGGTCGAGGCAACCGTCAACACCTTGAGACCGATAAGCTTGGCCTGTTGGATTCCGTGCCAGCCGATCGAGGTAGCTCCCCCCCAGATGAAGACCGCCTCGTCACGCTTGGGATTCGAGGGGGACGGCAGGGGCAAGCCCTGGTAGCAGCATGCAGCTTGGAGGTATGTGAAGTCGGGGACGGGCCATGCTGCTCCTTCTTCGAATGACATACCCGGGACCAGCTTGAAGAGCATGTGCTCCTTGAAGATCGCGTAGTCGGCGAACGCGCCGTTGTCTTCATACTTGGTTCCGTGAATCACACCTGCGACGCGATCACCAGCTTTGAATTGGGTCACACCCTTGCCAACGGCGACGACTTCGCCACTGGAATCGCAGCCGACGACTCTCCCGGCGTAATGGAGCTGGGCGCAAAGGCGTGCTTTCCAATCTACAGGTACGGATTTGGGTGGGAGACAGTCAGCACATTGATCCCGCCAGCGGCCAGCTTGCCTCAACAACAGACTCTCACCAGTTGGGTTGATTCCCATCGCATGGACCTTGACAAGTACTTCCCCATCGGGAACAGCCTTCGCGCCCTTGTTTGGAATCTCTTGCACCTTAACCGTGCGATCCTCTTGCGTGAGCACCGCCCTAATGTTGCTGGGAAGAGAAGTCATGGTATCGTATGCTCTGTGTGTGTGTGGTTAGGCTAAGGGCAAAGAATGTGTTAGGAGGGGGTGAGAAAGACTGGAAAGAAGTTTTTGTCAGCGCTTCCATCCCATTTATATACAGGAGCTGGACCGGCTACTCGGGGAGCCTCTACCCATTTTAGCGTAAGCTCCAGAAGCAGGAAAGGTCATCAGCGCAGAATGTTGGAGAGTGGTGGCATGGTGGGTGGAAGCTCGGTGTGTTTAAGCGTGCAGCGCTTACTTGGCCTGAGGCGAAACAAGGTCGTTCCTTAAATCCGAAAACTTCCCGATCGGCAATGATGCAGTCTTTTCGCCTTTACGGCCGGTGAATTTGACCGAGACGAACCCAGACAGCATAAAGGGACGGGTGATCGTTTTGAAAATCCAATTGTTACAAGTGTGAAGGAAACGCGATCAAAAGTGCGCTAAGTCCGTCAATCTTGGACTGCAAAGAGGATCTTCCAAAGGCACGCGACGCGAAAGGATGGAGAGAAGCCGAAACCTACGTGTTGAAGGACGCTCTGCGAAGATACCGCGCGCCAAGAGCAGCCGAAAGAAAGTGGTTCTTGTTGTTGGTATATGTCCTTTCATACCTTGACGCCTTTCCCAAGGATGTCAAGCATGTCGTCGTTAGGACCCTTCAAGCTGCCACGACGTGAGGAGGACGCGGCTGGAAGAGGGAAAGGAAGGTACAAACCCGAAGGCGCGTCAGAAACGAGTTCATGAATGCAACCTGGCAGGATCCCTACTCACAAGCTTGTGAGAAACCGAGAGGGTTGGTCTGACGACGAGCTTGTACACCCGCGCGCAGCTTGTTGAGCGCCTGAACCGTCGTGTCCCAGTTGATGCACGCGTCTGTGACAGACTGGCCGTAGGTCAGACCAACAGGACCCTCCGGCGGGATGCTCTGTTTCCCTTCGACCAGGTTACTCTCGATCATGACGCCCATGATTGCCCTTGCGTTCTCGGCACCGGCACTACCGCTAAGCTGCTCGTAGACCGAATCCACGACCTTGATCTGGTTCTCGTGCTTCTTTTCCGAATTGCCATGAGAGGCGTCGATCATGATCTTGGCAGCGAGCTTTGCAGCGCTCAGCTTCTTGACGACTTCGGCGACGTCCTCGGGATGGTAGTTGGGTCCCTTGTTGGCACCTCGGAGGATAACGTGGCAGGTATCGTTACCCTCGGTCTGTACGATAGCAGAGATTCCTTGCTTAGTGACACCCATGAAGGCGTGCGGAGAGGAAGCCGAGCGAATAGCGTCGACGGCGACTGTACAAGCATCGAGTGGGAGAAAGCAAGAAATGAGCTCGAGGATCGCAGAGAAAAGGCGGACAGATAAAACTCACTTCCAATAGATCCATCGGTACCGTTCTTGAATCCGATGGCACATGACAGACCCGAGGCGAGCTCACGGTGAACCTGAGACTCAGTCGTCCGCGCACCGATGGCGCCCCACGAGATCAAGTCGGCGGTGAACTGCGGGGAGATGGAGTCGAGGAACTCGGTTCCAGCGGGCAAACCCATGTTGTTGATCTCAAGGAGCAACCCGCGAGCGAGCTTGAGACCTTTGTTGATGTTGAAGCTGTTGTTGAGATCTGGGTCATTGATGAGCCCTTTCCAGCCGACGGTGGTGCGTGGCTTCTCGAAGTAGACGCGCCTACCGTGAGCAAGAAGCATGGAGGGGAAGAAAACAAGGAGTAAGCACAGAAGTACGAGACGAGTTCACAGGGGCATCAATGAAGTTGAATACGCACATGACAATGTGAAGATCTTCGGCAGCCTCGTCCGCATAAGCCTTCAGAAGGCGGGCGTACTCAAGAGCGGCGTGCGCATCGTGGACAGAGCAGGGGCCGACAACGACGAGGAGACGGTCATCACTGCCCTTGACGATGGCATCGGTAGCAACACGACCAATGAGGACTGTCTGTGCTGCACTGATGGAGAGCGGGTACTCTTCGACGATGATTTGCGGGGGGATGACTGCCTTGTGGAAAGCGATGCGGTTGGTTGCGTTCGCATAACAGTCAGAGTCGAAATCAGGGTCATAGTCAGAGTTGAAAGAGGAAGGAGGGAGGGGCAAAAGTCCACATGGGACATGCGTCAGTGACCGATGACAGAGGCGCGTGAGTGTACACAGAGTTGCACACGCTGCCGAAACAGATGCGCGCGCATGGTGACACTCACGCGGCTTGACCTTCTTGATGCGCTTGTCGTCGAGCTCAGAGAGAGCCTCGCTGAAACGGAAGGAAGGACCCATTTTGGGAGAGCTGTTTAGGGGTGGGGTAGGAAAGAGATCCAGAGCGCAGGGAGTCAACAGGAGCTTGATCGAATATACACAGAGGGAGGTAGAGGACTCACAGCGTCATATTGGCTGCAGCCAAGTTCTTTGCCTGAGGAGTAATAAAATGAAAGAGAAGAGGCAGGGTGAGCAAGAACGCAGAGAATGAATTCAACGCTTGGAAGCGGAGGAAAGGGCGAAGAGACGACACCATGATCCGGAATCTGCCCCTCTTTATACATAAAGTATCAGACGAGTTCATGCTGGTCTCTCCCGCTCCTCCGCCGGTCTGCCTTGATTCCGCCGCCGTCATGCGGACAACGTGGACTGGGAAGAGGAGTTGAACTCACGAAGGGCGCAGCGGGAGTTGGCGGCGTGGTATTGGAAGAAGCCATCGCGCTGGGTCGAAGTCGTTCGGAGAAATGAATGGGCTGACAGGTAGATGACGATGGAGGGCAAGGATGATGGGACACCGGACAGCTGCTGGAAGAAAGCTCGCAGGTCCGAAATTCGAGTCACCCATCTTTCAACCGAAAACTTTCCCCGATTTAGCTCGTTTCTTCGTTTCTTCGCTTCTTCGCGCCTCTCTCCTCCACGTCTTTCCCCCGCCTGATTACTGATTGCTTTTAGAAATTCTCGGCTGTGTAGGATCTGACAGGAACGGCCAACAGGCGCAATACAGTGTGCACGTTTGTGTGGCTTGTTCGAGATGGACGATGAACGCCGAACGGTAAACGCAAAATTTACAGTCGAAAAAAGCGTAGACCTTCTGCCCTCAGGGTCTGTCGGCACTCGGCCGAGAGACTGCTTCCTTTTTTCTATTTTCTCTTTCTTCTCTTCTTTTACTCCTCCTTTCCTCACCTGCTCGGCAGCACCTTCAGCATCGACGTACGCTGTGGAAGAGCAATACATTATTTCCTTTGCGGCAGCCGGCACGGTATCTTGGTCCAAAATCGGCTGCTCAAGATTTCGGCTGAGGGTTCGTAATTTGAGAAGTGCCTTATGCTTTAAGGATGAGCACGGAAGGCCCCAAAACTCCGGAAGAAAATTATGAATAAACCGTTTTTTGGCCCGGACGAGTAACGACTATTTGATCCGGCGGAACGAAGGCAAGCAGTGCCCGTCTTTGGGGGCACCTGGACGTCATCGACCTCGGGTATGTCGGGTTCTTCCGGATTAAAACAGAACATGGGGTACGCGGGCCAGATTGGTCTTATCACAGACAGAATTATGAATAAAACCGTTTTTGGCCCGGACGACTATTTGATCCGGCGGAACGAAGGCAAGCAGTGCCCGTCTCTGGGTGCACCTGGACGTCATCGACCTCGGGTATGTCGGGTTCTTCCGGATCAAAACAGAACATGGGGTACGCGGGCCAGATTGGTCTTATCACACAGAAAGTCATTAAACCATCGAAACGAAATTTTCCTCCGACGACTGATTGATCCGGCGGAACGAAGGCAAGCAATGCCCGTCTCTGGGTGTACCTAGACGTCATCGACCTCGAGTAGGTCGGGTTCTTCCGGATCAAAACAGAACATGGGGTACACGGGCCAGATTGGTCTTATCACAGACAGAATTATGAATAAACCGTTTTTGGCCCGGACGACTATTTGATCCGGCGGAACGAAGGCAAGCAGTGCCCGTCTCTGGGTGCACCTGGACGTCATCGACCTCGGGTATGTCGGGTTCTTCCGGATCAAAACAGAACATGGGTACGCGGGCCAGATTGGTCTTATCACAGAGAAAGTCATTAAACCATCGAAACGAAATTTTCCTCCGACGACTGATTGATCCGGCGGAACGAAGGCAAGCAATGCCCGTCTCTGGGTGTACCTAGACGTCATCGACCTCGAGTAGGTCGGGTTCTTCCGGATCAAAACAGAACATGGGGTACACGGGCCAGATTGGTCTTATCACAGACAGAATTATGAATAAACCGTTTTTGGCCCGGACGACTATTTGATCCGGCGGAACGAAGGCAAGCAGTGCCCGTCTCTGGGTGCACCTGGACGTCATCGACCTCGGGTATGTCGGGTTCTTCCGGATCAAAACAGAACATGGGTACGCGGGCCAGATTGGTCTTTTCACAGACAGAATTATGAATAAACTGTTTTTGGCCCGGACGACTATTTGATCCGGCGGAACGAAGGCAAGCAGTGCCCGTCTCTGGGTGCACCTGGACGTCATCGACCTCGGGTATGTCGGGTTCTTCCGGATCAAAACAGAACATGGGGTACGCGGGCCAGATTGGTCTTATCACAGAGAAAGTCATTAAACCATCGAAACGAAATTTTCCTCCGACGACTGATTGATCCGGCGGAACGAAGGCAAGCAATGCCCGTCTCTGGGTGACCTAGACGTCATCGACCTCGAGTAGGTCGGGTTCTTCCGGATCAAAACAGAACATGGGGTACACGGGCCAGATTGGTCTTTTCACAGACAGAATTATGAATAAACTGTTTTTGGCCCGGACGACTATTTGATCCGGCGGAACGAAGGCAAGCAGTGCCCGTCTCTGGGTGCACCTGGACGTCATCGACCTCGGGTATGTCGGGTTCTTCCGGATCAAAACAGAACATGGGGTACGCGGGCCAGATTGGTCTTTTCACAGACAGAATTATGAATAAACTGTTTTTGGCCCGGACGACTATTTGATCCGGCGGAACGAAGGCAAGCAGTGCCCGTCTCTGGGTGCACCTGGACGTCATCGACCTCGGGTATGTCGGGTTCTTCCGGATCAAAACAGAACATGGGGTACGCGGGCCAGATTGGTCTTATCACAGAGAAAGTCATTAAACCATCGAAACGAAATTTTCCTCCGACGACTGATTGATCCGGCGGAACGAAGGCAAGCAGTGCCCGTCTAGTCGGGTTCTTCCGGATCAAAACAGAACATGGGGTACACGGGCCAGATTGGTCTTTTCACAGACAGAATTATGAATAAACCGTTTTTGGCCCGGACGACTATTTGATCCGGCGGAACGAAGGCAAGCAGTGCCCGTCTCTGGGTGCACCTGGACGTCATCGACCTCGGTAGTCGGGTTCTTCCGGATCAAAACAGAACATGGGGTACGCGGGCCAGATTGGTCTTTTCACAGAGAATTTGAAATAAACCGTTTTCCCCGGACGACTATTTGATCCGGCGGAACGAAGGCAAGCAGTGCCCGTCTCTGGGTGACCTGGACGTCATCGACCTCGGGTAGTCGGGTTCTTCCGGATCAAAACAGAACATGGGGTACGCGGGCCAGATTGGTCTTTTCACAGACAGAATTATGAATAAACCGTTTTTGGCCCGGACGACTATTTGATCCGGCGGAACGAAGGCAAGCAGTGCCCGTCTCTGGGTGCACCTGGACGTCATCGACCTCGGGTATGTCGGGTTCTTCCGGATCAAAACAGAACATGGGGTACGCGGGCCAGATTGGTCTTTTCACAGACAGAATTATGAATAAACCGTTTTTGGCCCGGACGACTATTTGATCCGGCGGAACGAAGGCAAGCAGTGCCCGTCTCTGGGTGCACCTGGACGTCATCGACCTCGGGTATGTCGGGTTCTTCCGGATCAAAACAGAACATGGGGTACGCGGGCCAGATTGGTCTTTTCACAGACAGAATTATGAATAAACCGTTTTTGGCCCGGACGACTATTTGATCCGGCGGAACGAAGGCAAGCAGTGCCCGTCTCTGGGTGCACCTGGACGTCATCGACCTCGGGTATGTCGGGTTCTTCCGGATCAAAACAGAACATGGGGTACGCGGGCCAGATTGGTCTTTTCACAGATAGAATTATGAATAAACCGTTTTTGGCCCGGACGACTATTTGATCCGGCGGAACGAAGGCAAGCAGTGCCCGTCTCTGGGTGCACCTGGACGTCATCGACCTCGGGTATGTCGGGTTCTTCCGGATCAAAACAGAACATGGGGTACGCGGGCCAGATTGGTCTTTTCACAGATAGAATTATGAATAAACCGTTTTTGGCCCGGACGACTATTTGATCCGGCGGAACGAAGGCAAGCAGTGCCCGTCTCTGGGTGCACCTGGACGTCATCGACCTCGGGTATGTCGGGTTCTTCCGGATCAAAACAGAACATGGGGTACGCGGGCCAGATTGGTCTTTCACACAGAAGATTAAATAAACGTTTTCCCGGACGACTATTTGATCCGGCGGAACGAAGGCAAGCAGTGCCCGTCTCTGGGTGCACCTGGACGTCATCGACCTCGGGTAGTCGGGTTCTTCCGGATCAAAACAGAACATGGGGTACGCGGGCCAGATTGGTCTTTTCACAGACAGAATTATGAATAAACCGTTTTTGGCCCGGACGACTATTTGATCCGGCGGAACGAAGGCAAGCAGTGCCCGTCTCTGGGTGCACCTGGACGTCATCGACCTCGGGTATGTCGGGTTCTTCCGGATCAAAACAGAACATGGGGTACGCGGGCCAGATTGGTCTTTTCACAGACAGAATTATGAATAAACCGTTTTTGGCCCGGACGACTATTTGATCCGGCGGAACGAAGGCAAGCAGTGCCCGTCTCTGGGTGACCTGGACGTCATCGACCTCGGGTATGTCGGGTTCTTCCGGATCAAAACAGAACATGGGGTACGCGGGCCAGATTGGTCTTTCACAGAGAATTATGAATAAACGTTTTCCCGGACGACTATTTGATCCGGCGGAACGAAGGCAAGCAGTGCCCGTCTCTGGGTGCACCTGGACGTCATCGACCTCGGGTAGTCGGGTTCTTCCGGATCAAAACAGAACATGGGGTACGCGGGCCAGATTGGTCTTTCACAGAGAATTTGAATAAACCGTTTTCCCGACGACTATTTGATCCGGCGGAACGAAGGCAAGCAGTGCCCGTCTCTGGGTGCACCTGGACGTCATCGACCTCGGGTATGTCGGGTTCTTCCGGATCAAAACAGAACATGGGGTACGCGGGCCAGATTGGTCTTATCACAGAGAAATGAAATCGAAACCGTTTTCCCGGACGACTATTTGATCCGGCGGAACGAAGGCAAGCAGTGCCCGTCTCTGGGTGACCTGGACGTCATCGACCTCGGGTATGTCGGGTTCTTCCGGATCAAAACAGAACATGGGGTACGCGGGCCAGATTGGTCTTTTCACAGACAAATTATGAATAAACCGTTTTTGGCCCGGACGACTATTTGATCCGGCGGAACGAAGGCAAGCAGTGCCCGTCTCTGGGTGCACCTGGACGTCATCGACCTCGGGTATGTCGGGTTCTTCCGGATCAAAACAGAACATGGGGTACGCGGGCCAGATTGGTCTTTTCACAGACAGAATTATGAATAAACCGTTTTTGGCCCGGACGACTATTTGATCCGGCGGAACGAAGGCAAGCAGTGCCCGTCTCTGGGTGCACCTGGACGTCATCGACCTCGGGTATGTCGGGTTCTTCCGGATCAAAACAGAACATGGGGTACGCGGGCCAGATTGGTCTTTTCACAGACAGAATTATGAATAAACCGTTTTTGGCCCGGACGACTATTTGATCCGGCGGAACGAAGGCAAGCAGTGCCCGTCTCTGGGTGCACCTGGACGTCATCGACCTCGGGTATGTCGGGTTCTTCCGGATCAAAACAGAACATGGGGTACGCGGGCCAGATTGGTCTTTTCACAGACAGAATTATGAATAAACCGTTTTTGGCCCGGACGACTATTTGATCCGGCGGAACGAAGGCAAGCAGTGCCCGTCTCTGGGTGACCTGGACGTCATCGACCTCGGGTATGTCGGGTTCTTCCGGATCAAAACAGAACATGGGGTACGCGGCCAGATTGGTCTTATCACAGACAGAATTATGAATAAACCGTTTTTGGCCCGGACGACTATTTGATCCGGCGGAACGAAGGCAAGCAGTGCCCGTCTCTGGGTGACCTGGACGTCATCGACCTCGGGTATGTCGGGTTCTTCCGGATCAAAACAGAACATGGGGTACGCGGGCCAGATTGGTCTTTCACAGAGAATTATGAATAAACCGTTTTTGGCCCGGACGACTATTTGATCCGGCGGAACGAAGGCAAGCAGTGCCCGTCTCTGGGTGCACCTGGACGTCATCGACCTCGGGTATGTCGGGTTCTTCCGGATCAAAACAGAACATGGGGTACGCGGGCCAGATTGGTCTTTTCACAGACAGAATTATGAATAAACCGTTTTTGGCCCGGACGACTATTTGATCCGGCGGAACGAAGGCAAGCAGTGCCCGTCTCTGGGTGCACCTGGACGTCATCGACCTCGGGTATGTCGGGTTCTTCCGGATCAAAACAGAACATGGGGTACGCGGGCCAGATTGGTCTTTCACAGACAGAATTATGAATAAACCGTTTTTGGCCGGACGACTATTTGATCCGGCGGAACGAAGGCAAGCAGTGCCCGTCTCTGGGTGCACCTGGACGTCATCGACCTCGGGTATGGGTTCTTCCGGATCAAAACAGAACATGGGGTACGCGGGCCAGATTGGTCTTTTCACAGACAGAATTATGAATAAACCGTTTTCCCGGACGACTATTTGATCCGGCGGAACGAAGGCAAGCAGTGCCCGTCTCTGGGTGCACCTGGACGTCATCGACCTCGGGTATGTCGGGTTCTTCCGGATCAAAACAGAACATGGGGTACGCGGGCCAGATTGGTCTTTTCACAGACAGAATTATGAATAAACCGTTTTTGGCCCGGACGACTATTTGATCCGGCGGAACGAAGGCAAGCAGTGCCCGTCTCTGGGTGACCTGGACGTCATCGACCTCGGGTATGTCGGGTTCTTCCGGATCAAAACAGAACATGGGGTACGCGGGCCAGATTGGTCTTTCACAGAGAAATTATGAATAAACCGTTTTCCCGGACGACTATTTGATCCGGCGGAACGAAGGCAAGCATGCCCGTCTCTGGGTGCACCTGGACGTCATCGACCTCGGGTATGTCGGGTTCTTCCGGATCAAAACAGAACATGGGGTACGCGGGCCAGATTGGTCTTTTCACAGACAGAATTATGAATAAACCGTTTTTGGCCCGGACGACTATTTGATCCGGCGGAACGAAGGCAAGCAGTGCCCGTCTCTGGGTGCACCTGGACGTCATCGACCTCGGGTATGTCGGGTTCTTCCGGATCAAAACAGAACATGGGGTACGCGGGCCAGATTGGTCTTTTCACAGACAGAATTATGAATAAACCGTTTTTGGCCCGGACGACTATTTGATCCGGCGGAACGAAGGCAAGCAGTGCCCGTCTCTGGGTGCACCTGGACGTCATCGACCTCGGGTATGTCGGTTCTTCCGGATCAAAACAGAACATGGGGTACGCGGGCCAGATTGGTCTTTCACAGACAGAATTATGAATAAACCGTTTTTGGCCCGGACGACTATTTGATCCGGCGGAACGAAGGCAAGCAGTGCCCGTCTCTGGGTGCACCTGGACGTCATCGACCTCGGGTATGTCGGGTTCTTCCGGATCAAAACAGAACATGGGGTACGCGGGCCAGATTGGTCTTATCACAGAGAATTATGAAATAAATTTTTGGCCCGGACGACTATTTGATCCGGCGGAACGAAGGCAAGCAGTGCCCGTCTCTGGGTGACCTGGACGTCATCGACCTCGGGTATGTCGGGTTCTTCCGGATCAAAACAGAACATGGGGTACGCGGCCAGATTGGTCTTTCACAGAGAATTATGAAATAAACCGTTTTTGGCCCGGACGACTATTTGATCCGGCGGAACGAAGGCAAGCAGTGCCCGTCTCTGGGTGAACCTGGACGTCATCGACCTCGGGTATGTCGGGTTCTTCCGGATCAAAACAGAACATGGGGTACGCGGGCCAGATTGGTCTTCACAGAGAAAATTTGAATAAACGTTTTTTCCGGACGACTATTTGATCCGGCGGAACGAAGGCAAGCAGTGCCCGTCTCTGGGTGCACCTGGACGTCATCGACCTCGGGTATGTCGGGTTCTTCCGGATCAAAACAGAACATGGGGTACGCGGGCCAGATTGGTCTTTTCACAGACAGAATTATGAATAAACCGTTTTTGGCCCGGACGACTATTTGATCCGGCGGAACGAAGGCAAGCAGTGCCCGTCTCTGGGTGCACCTGGACGTCATCGACCTCGGGTATGTCGGGTTCTTCCGGATCAAAAAGAACATGGGTACGCGGGCCAGATTGGTCTTTTCACAGACAGAATTATGAATAAACCGTTTTTGGCCCGGA